>JARYGA010060488.1:46549-97922 GCA_030545235.1 Helianthus tuberosus | reverse complement strand
TTTCATTTTCAATCATCTCATGACATTTTTCTTTGAAAATCTTTTCTATTTTTGTGAATTCAATGTCTCTTATTTTAAACTTTTCATCCTTTTCAGTACAAGCACTGCACGTTTCCATGCATTTCTTGCACTGTTGTTCAGCTTCATTACCAATTTGATCAGAAGTATCAGTTTGAGTAGTTACCTCAGCAATTGGCATTGTGGTTTCCTTTGCTTGTGAACTCTGAACTTCCTCAAACACCTGCTGCTTCTCTTCAACAACTTCCTCAACTTTCTCATCAGTTTTCTTCACCTCATTTACCAACTTTTCACTCTCATTCACAATCTCCTCAACTGTCTTCTTCTTCTCCAAACTAGCATATATCACCTTCCGAATGCCTTCTTCAACTTTCTCCTTGTACCTTGGAATCTCCCTAAGGCCTTTGCACCAGACACTTACAGTAGGTATAGCAGCAACTAATGCATCCAGGTCAACCTTCTTTGGATCAACCGTCGGGTTTCCCTGAGGATCAACATAGCATTCCTTTTCTTTGCTCCACCTGCCTGCTAGTGTTGCTTCTTTGTAAGCATCATACACATCATCCAATCTAAGACGTGCATGTCTTTCTTCACGAGTAAGTTTCACTTCAGCAACCATTGCTTTAACTTTTCCAACATCTTTATCATGTTGACTCCAATCATATCCTTCATCATGATGGATTATACATCCGGGTCCTTCTGTCTCATCAAAGTATTTATCCCAATCAAAATTTTGAAACACAGATTGTACAGATCTTTCATATTCTAAACTTTCTTCACTTTGATCACGAAGTGACAAAACAGCTCTTTTCTCTCTAGAAGTTCCTTCTTCAATCTGCTTTCTGGTTGGCTGCTCATTGTTCTTGTGATAGATAGCCTTTTTGTAGTAATCTTCATAGAACGGATTCACGCTATCATCAGCTTTGTTGTTTGTGCATTCTCTTTTGAAATGACCCTTTTGTTTACACTTGAAACAAGTAACTTTGTTCTTATCAAAACCTATCTTCATTTCTGGGCCTTCCAAACATCTTTTTCCAGTTATCTCCATGAATCTTTGAGCTCTTCGAATAACACTCGCCATGCACCAGCGAATATCCATGAGTTCCATTTCTTCTGGATCCACTTGATCGTAATCCTCTTTTGTCATGTTAGGATTTCCGATCTTTCCTGCAATTAAACCTTCGTAAGATACCAGAATAGAAGCTAAGAAGCTCATATGCTGTTGAGCAAATTCATTATTCAAGAGTGGAGAATTCTTCCAATCAAAGTTGGAATTTGATTTTGATGATCCTGATGTGGATGAAGAATGATATCCTGGATCATAACTTGAAGACGTGTTCTTAGATGAATCACCATTCTTCTCTGCAGTAAAACCAGTTTTGATCCTTGGAAATTCATTGTTCTGTAGCAACCCTCTGCGATAGTACAGACCAACATTCTGTTGATAATTAGAACTAGACACCTTGTTTTGTTTTTCAATCAACAGATCATGTCCCTCTATCTTTTCAATCAGAGTCTCTAACGTCATTGTATCAAATTTATCATCATTTTTCAACACAATCACATAGGTTTTCCAATCGTCCTCATTTGGTAAAGCTTCCACAAGTTTATCCACCATTTCTTCTCTCTCTTTGTTAATTTTAAACCTTTCCAATTCAATTTTCAGATGACAGAACCTTTCTATCATTTGACGAACTGTTTCATTCTTCATGCAGCTAAACAAGTCAAACTCTTTCTTTAACAACGATATTTTGTTTTTCTTGATATCTTTTCCACCTTCAGCTTTCAATTTTAATGCTTCCCAAATTGATTTGGATGTCTCACCATACTGAAGTAATGAGAAAATATCCTCTCTGATAGATTGTTGAAGTAGAGTTTTCATTCTCAATTCAGCTGAATGTTCCTTTTTATCATCTGCCGTGAAATCTTTAAGTGTGATCAATTCACCTTTTTCATTTTTCGGTTTTTCATATCCAATTGTTAAACAAATCCAGCTATCATATGCATAAGCTTGCACCCAGTTTTCAAATCTCTCATACCACCAGTGATAATCTTCGATATTCATGAGCGTTGGTGGTCTTTGATGATTTCCGTACACCTTATCATGATTCAAACTCTCCGATATTACTTTTGTAGCACTCTTTGGTGTTTCTGGAATATCTTCAGATGTAAATGCATTATAAAAAGTATTATAAAACTCTTCGCCCATTTCCGACATCTTCGAAATACTTCTTGAATTTTCGTTCCTTAGATTTTTGCTTTGTTTATCACTTCGAATCGCTTCAAATCACAGCACCTTTTAATCACACCTGAATCACAAACAAACAAACACAATGAGTTTAAACAATATCAAACAAATGAATCGGACGAGTACTCGAACGAGTGAGTCGTCACAAGTCAATAGTGAAAATAATCGCGTGATAACGTTGTCCGTTCGGATGAGATTTCTATCCGGATGCAGATCCGTGGATGGGGATCCGTGAGATGTTGTACGCACGGGTGGGGATCCGTGAGATGTTGTACGCACGGGTAGGGATCCGGGAAATGTTGTACGCACGGGTGGGGATCCGTGCGTATGAAGGTGATGCGTGCGGGTGAAGTTGACTTCTTTGACCTTAATTAATGAACGACACAATCACTTACAACCTGACAATATCCTTCACGTGTGAATCTGATTAAGTGGCAGACAATACTTATTGACATGTAATGTTCTTGAAACACACAAATGGCCGACAATTCTGCTGAAGTTATTAATGATGACCACTTCAATTAGTCAATATTCACATGCAAACCTCGTTTCACATGCCCACCGAATGAAAATGATTATCAATGATGACTAAGAAACATGATTGGTTGAAGTGTTGTGACACGTATTGTTATACGCACGGTTGGTGATACGTGCGGGTGGGGATCCGGAGATGTTATCCGCACGTATGGCTTGTACGTGTGGCTTGTACGTACGGGTGACACAACTTCTATTTGACCAACAAACAATGACCAGATCACGTGACCACCTTTTCACCGAATGAATTAATCACTATCTTGAATACACGTGACTTGCTGATAAACAATCAATAACAGACAAACATTATCACTATCACAGGCAATTCATCAAAACAAAAGTCACGTGCAATGTATGAATCGGCTGACAAACTATGATCAATTCACATGCAATCTATCGATACACACTTATCTAGACAAACAATGACCTAATCACGTGACCGTCAATATTAATTCATCAACAGTTTTCAAACTTCTGAAACAATCACATGCATTTTCAATTAATAATGGCCGATGATATTTATCACATGTATTTCAATTAAATGCACTGACAAAATTCACACTACAATTTCATTGGACCTCTAACATGAAATCACATGTATCAACAATTAATGAAGTTAACCGCTTTGACTGAAAAAATAACAGTGTTGACTAAATGACAGGTTGGGTGATGTTGAGACACGTATTGTTATCCGCACGTACCAGTTGTCCGTGCGGGTGGCAGAGTCAACAGGTCAAAATGCTATCCGTGCGTATGACAGAGTCAACAAGTCAAAATGCTATCCGTGCGTATGACAGAGTCAACAAGTCAAAATGCTATCCGTGCGTATGACTTATCCGCACGGATAAGTCATGCGTGCGTATGAACGTTAATAACAACAGCAGCAACTTTTAACATTTTTTCGAACAAAAAATCTCAAATTTCTCACAAAATACTTTGAGTTATGATCTGAAAATTTGTAGGCTTGTTAATCAACTCTTTTCGCACACAATATCCAAAAATCATTAATTTTGAACCGTAAAAACTCGTTTAATTTGTCAATTTTCTGTTTAAAACGTGACAGAGAAGAAAATGAAGAACATAGACAAATCTGAGTGAAATTTCGATCTGAATCTGCTGAATTCAAGTGCAAAATCGTGTGAATGATCCAAGCAATCGCTCTCCTGCTCTGATACCACTTGTTAGGACCGGTTTTACTCCGAACGATTGCGAACCGACTCGTACGACGTGCGGAATCCGTGTACGAGCAAGACCGAAACACACGAGACGTACAATGAACGTGATTCTTTGATAGATCTGAAAACGTTACACGAACCTTGAATCACCTTTTGCCTTTCTCTCTCTAGTTTCTCTCTCTACTTTCTCTCTCTATCCTCTAAGCTTCCAAAGTCACAAATGGCAAAAGTCTCAAATAAGAACCCTAATGGTTCTATTTATAGGCCAAGGCTTATAAGGAGAGTTCCCCTTATTTACACAAACGCCACCTTGCCTTTTACTAAAATATAACACTATAAGCACTAAACTTAAACTATTTCTGCTACGGTCTTGAGATGACGGAGGCGATAGACATACTGCACTAACAATTTGATAAAAACAAAACCAAACACCCCATTAGAGGGGGTCTGGTCGATCAAGAGCAGGAGAGGGCGACACCCTCATCCTCAAAACCCTAAATCTACTAAACTCTCAAATTGAAGGCCAAAATCAAGTTGAAATCGAAATCTGAACATAGAATCGTGATCACCTCGACAAAGGGATCATAAGTTATGTCTAATTAGGTCATTTTCATTTGGTTCAAAGTTCATGCATGTGATTGAAATCGAGTGTAGATCTTAATAATGTGTTGTAAACATGAAATTGGAAGTGAAATAAGGTTTTGGGACAAACCCTAGATGATTTCTTGATAAATTCTTGCATGATAATTGTAAGGATCAAAATCACCATAGTGGGTGATTAATATGTTAGTGGAACTTGATAAACACTAGGATTAAAACTCTTGTTCTAGTGTAAACTGAAATTATGAGGAAATCTCTAAATTGTTGATGTTAAAATATGAACATGTAGTCTAATTGAAGTTAATTATGGTGATAAACTCAAGTCATGAACTTGGTTTAGATCATGTAGAAATCTAACCCGCTAGGTGTTTGATAAAACGTCTAAATGAGGGTTAAAATGTTAAAGGTTGGGTAAAACGCATATTTGAATATGTTAAGAAATAATGCGTTAAAGCTTATTAAAGAGTTCTAATCTTGTTATGAATTGAACTCTTTAGGCAAGGAATCTGGGACAGCAAGTGGACACCCCGGAGGTGATACGCGCGGAAAAAGTGTGCTTTAAAGGTGCGTGACTTTAGTATCGTTACATTATGTAAAAATGTTTGGTTTTAGTATATAAATGATGTCGTAGTGTAATGGATACGTTTGATGTGTCGTTTAAGTGGTGAAGTTCACTAGACCATCAAACGGGTCAAAATAAAGATTTGGAATTGGGTTTGGCTTGTCAATAAAGTGATGGTTTTCACTAGATAGCCAAACGGGTTGAAATGATGCTTGTAAAGTAATCATGTGAGTAGAGACTTGAAAGTTTCATATCTCGCTAGGTGATGGATTGTACCACACCAATAAATTGGTTATGTTAAATTAAGTCTACGAACCCGTGATATCGGGTCAAACACTAGAGGTCAATAAAATGTGTCGTTTAAAACGGAATGATGAATTCTGAGGAAACGAGCTTTTAGTTCCAAGGGAACACTAAACCATGAATAGCACAAATACACTAAGATGTACAAGCCCGGGAACTTGGGTAATGGCATCTAAAAGATCTTAGAATAAGAAACTGGAAACATACACTTATAGTGGGAATGGGTCGAATAAATAATAGTATAGAAACTTTTAGCCATATGATTGGTGAATCAATTGTTGGTATGATAATCAAAATGAATATGTCCGTAATGAATTTACAGACATACAGGAAAGAAATAGTCTAAAACGGTATGCGGATTAGTGCGAAATCAACAAAATAGTCAAATGGCAAAATCCCAGAGTCCACCGTAAATTACGGTCTCCACCGTAAGACCGTAATTTACGGTGGAAATCAAAAATGTTACGGTGGGTCATTCCTGTGTTACGGCAGAACCAGAATCATTCAGGGTCTACCGTAACTTACGGTAGACACCGTAAGTTACGGTGGAGCCCAGAAAACTTGTATTTTATTTAACATTTTTCAATGTCGGAACTCGTTTATATGCATTGTATTAATGTCAAAACTAATGTTTTTAGTGTTTGACCCTAGGTATGGTTGAGGTCCATCCGGATGGTGATCAAGTACGTTGTCAAGAACCGAACACGCATTTTGAAGCTTCCGCACCAAACTTTACCTTGTCTAGACTTTAATCGTGTTGTAAATGGTTTGTTACCCGTGTTTTGAATCCTTTAAACTTGTTGTTAGTTGACTAGCAAGGGTTAACTTAAAACTTGTTAAGTATTATCTTGGATTTGTTTTGGGTATTATCACAAATATGTATGGTCTTTAAACACGAAAAGTTTTTGTAAACTCTGATTAGTATGAAGTTAATATAGTTATTTATTAAATTCCGTCCAAATATTAAGGGTGTTACATCATGCCACCTATGCCCTAGCTAGGTGGTCTCGCGGGGCGCGAAAGGATAGCCTTGGGCTATCGCTGGGCGTGGGACTCCTTTAAATCAACTATATAAAGGGGCGAACATCAGACATTCAACTTTGCTCAGATTTCTTTTCTTTCTCTCTCGATACACTGATATTATACCCAAATATCTGGAGTACTAAAACTCTGCCCGTAATCAGAGTACTAACTCGAATCACTGGTACGGTACCCTGTTTGATCGATTGAAACCAATCCAATGGATGTTTAAGTGCTGCCTATATACGGCTACACTTTGTCATTCGTTGTGGGTTTTGATCTCGCGATTATCGTTAAAGTTGAATTGAGTTAATACACTAATACGTGTGCATTGTGTGTTTAATTAGGAATCCAAGCATTAAATCAGAAGGCTAGTACAAAGTAAGTTGCAATTTCAGTTTTTGTGATGTTTGATCTTTGGTGAAAATTTAGGATTTAAGTCCATGAACAATTTGATAGATATTGTGACCTAAAAAAGGTGTAATCTAAAGTGTAGGATCAAATCCTAACTGAAAATAGTTGATAGAATTATAAGAATCATATGTTGAAGTTAATATGTTTTGTTTGAAGAAGTGGTTTTGATGTTAGTATGAAAAGCCCATGTTCTTGTGTAAATAAAGAGTCTTATAACATGAGTTTGTTGAAATTTCGTGTTAATGCGAATTATGTTTAGTAATTGATCTTGTTGAGTTGGGATTCTTAGTTAGCCATGGTTTAACTGAACTAAAATGGTGTGCATACAAGATGTTTGACAAAATGCCTAAATGAATTGCCATTTTTAAATAATGAGCGAAAATCGTTAATGAGAACACGATGTAATGTATTTGGCAATTTATATGCCTTAATCATGTGCCGAGAGGTCCTAATGACACTTGGTGTGTACACTTTAGACAACGCAAGTGAAGCATAGAAAAGTCAAACCGGAGCAAACGCACGGTTGAAGGATAAGCTATAAGGTACGTGGCTTTATGCTTCGCAGTGTTCTTGTCGAATTATGTGTTAAATAGAGCATATTGAATAGTAGTACAATACACATTAATTTTGGTTGTTTGAAAGTTATGGATTTCACTTAAACATCCAAACGGGTCAAAATAATGAAATAATGAAGAGTTTGGTTGTTTGAAAGTGATGGATTTCACTTAAACATCCAAACAGGTCAAAATAATGAAATAATGAAGAGTTTGGTTGTTTGAAAGTGATGGATTTCACTTAAACATCCAAACGGGTCACAATGATAAAAACAAGGAGAAGTTGGTTATTTGAAAGTGATGGATTTCACCTAAACATCCAAACGGGTCAAAATGATGAAAAATGGAGAGTTTGGTTATTTGAAAGTGATGGATTTCACTTAAACATCCAAACGGGTCAAAATGATGAAAAATGGAAAGTTTGGTTGTTTGAAAGTGATGTATTTCACATAAACATCCAAACGGGTCAAAATGAAGTTATAACGCATACACGAATGGGTGCGTGAGAATGGACTTCGGTATAAACCCGGTTGTTGGGTTAAATTATGAAGTCAAGCGTAAATCGGGTAATGGAAACGCGAACTATAAATAGATGGACTCGGGTAATGGGTCATAACTGAAAGATTGGGAATTCTTGAAAAGAATTCGGATTTATTAAAGTTCGGCCATTGAAAGGTCGAATGGGTCAAAATGGAATAAACGCAAACCGGGTAACGGATGCGTGTAACGCAGGGATTATAACCCGGGATAATGAGGTTTAGTCGTAAAATATTTTTGTTCTTGCAAAGAGAATGCAAATCTATAGGTTTGTTTGCTTAAACATGAAAACAGGTCAAATAGTTAATTATGTAAATATAGGATTGATAGCGAAAAATGTAAATTTATAGATCTGGGTTATGGTTTTATAAGTTAATAATGTTGGCAAATGTTTTACGAACACGTAGGAACATGTTTCGTCGAAGTGGACGAGTAACGGAAAGATATGAAATTTTTAGTGAAAAAGGGCGAAATAGGAAGAAACTGTAGCAATAGCCAGCTGTAGGCTACGACAGCCCCTTTCTGCCTCGTCTGAGATATGCTTGACGTAAGCTACGTGTAACACCTCGTAAAATCACGACCAATATAATAAAAACACGTGTCATGGACTTTAAACATGTAAAGAATTATTTCTGAGGGACTGAAATTGTTAAACAATGTAAATATGTTAATAAATGGATCCAAAGTGTCAACATGCCATTCTTGTGCCTCTGATTGACCTCACACGACGTTCGTATTCTTTAAAGAATAATTTATCGAACTTGAAAAGTCGTTTGTGCTCAAAATAAGGATCTTGTGAAACATAGGGGTTAAAAGTGTCAACATGTTGAAAGTAACCTCTAAGTAATCCCAAAAACAAAGTGATAATTTATTTTGATCCCAAGAACAACGGATATTAAATTCGTGGAGTTTCAACGCATATAAATAAGCAAAGCGGTAATTACAAGTAATAAGGGCCAAAAGCGTTAATATTGCATTTCAAGACCGTTTGGGTGACCTCGTAACTAACCGAAGGCCTATTGGTAAATGTTTGAAGATTCAAGACCCTTAAAAATCAAGTTTGGGGGTTAAAAGTGCAATAAACGCAAGTTAAATAAAGATTATATGGACCAGGGACCAAAAATGCAAAGTATGGAAACTTGTTACCGGATCCTGACCTCTACGCGGGCCGCGTAGACCCATGGCCAAGCCTTACACGGGTCGCGTAAAACCATCAGATGCAGAAAAAGATGACAGATGCCTGTCCAGCCAGTTCCACCGCCTTAGAAAGCTGGTTTTCGAATTCAGGGACTGAACCAATGGTATTTCATGCATAGGGGACACCTGGGATGATCAGGAATCAATTGTAGACTCATGTGGAGTGATCTTGTGAATTTTATTTGGCTATATAAGCTCTTGACTGTTGCTAGTTCATTTGCACCATTCAAAATTTATTCAAAACTCACTCTCTGGAGCTCTCTGGACTTCAAGAAAGTTTCCCTCAGCTCCTAATTCGTGCTAAGAGCCTTTGTAAGCATTCTTAGCTTCTCTAGTTCAAGTTTCATTAGCTTAATGACCAAAAGTCAAAGCCGTCGTAATTAAGCTTTGACTTAGTGATTAATCACTAATGGTCCAGCCATTATTCAAATTGAAAGTGGCTATGAGTTGGTAATTATGTGGGTAATAAACCCTTAAAAGGGCACCCCCTGATTATCACTCTAACTAGGTCAATTGTCGGGTCAAACTTAATATTAAAAAGTCAACAGAAGCTAATTTTTGCAAATAAATTCATAACTAGTAATGTAGAAGCTATGGAACCTGTTTTAACACTAAAATAACTTGGTAAATAATGTAAGAACATGTCTAAGCATGTTCAACCCAACAATTCTGAGTTTAGGCTCGGTTCGGAACCGAAAGTCGCAAAAGAAGACTTTTGCTTTGACTTTCAGTTCTGACCCGATTTAGCTTAGTTTAGATATGCCTTAAGGTTCCTTTAGGACCATATTATAAGTTAGTAAAACACTCTGAAGTTATACTACATGGTTCCTAATTAATCCGATTCATTTGCATGTTTCCGTTATATGCTTAAAAGTTTACTATTATGCCTTTTTGACATTAAAACGAGATTTTTGAAATGTGAGAGGACAAAAACCTTTATTACTGATTCATAAACTTGTCCTAAAAATTTGACATCAGTTTGTGGTCTAAATTAAGAGTTATGCTCAATATCGTAATTTGAAAGCTTTTTATTAATTAAACAGCATTTTTAGCATAAAGCCTATTTAAAACCAAATTTCGACACCAAACTTTTTACCTACTGATGTAATATAATATTTTAGATTTTTTGAAGATTTTTATTTATTTTTAAACTGATCATAACGTAGGGTTATTGCTTTGATTCGGTAATTGACGGTTATACCCTTTTTGCTAATAAAATGAATTTTACATAACATTTTGATATAAAACCTTTTTCTACTGATTTTATATGTTAAATAAAATATTTTAAGCCTTCTGGACTGATAAAAATCTCAGCTTTCCTTATATAACCCGAAAATCGTCTAAAACCGACTTTTTACGCGTTTTAAGCACATAGTATGAGTTAAAAACTATTTTGACATATAAGACTTACTAGCTACTGATGTTTTAAGTAAATTTTTATACTTTAACAGTAAGTAAAAGTTTTGAACTCAGATTTCCAAATTTGACCTTTAAAGCTTATGTAAAATGACCAAAATGCCCTTACGGTGCATAGTTTGGCCATAAATGATACATTTCACATATATACAATATCTTACTGATATAACCTAGTAAAATGAATATTTTTACTGATCAGTTTAGACCAGAACCTCAAATTATTATTTAACCCCTTTTTAAATCTTAAAAATGACCAAAATACCCCTACGGGGCATAAATTGGTTTTAAATCCGTTTTGGGCATAATGGAAGGTATCCCACTGATGTCACAAGATATTTAAGGCATATTAACTTAGGAAACCTGTTCATGACTCATTTGTTTACCCGTTATGCATTTTTCGCGTTCGGTGCAGTTAATGTAACTAGTTTGCATAAATTAACCGAAACGGGTCAAACCTTATCATTTTTATCTCAAAATCCAGAATGTGTTTAGTTTACCCATATTATACAAGTCTTCAAACTTTTCGTGTCTGAATCACATTCTAATCCGGTCTTCGCTTAATCTTGCGTTTTGAACCGTATACATTTCTTTAAAACTAACTGGTCTAAGTTTAAACTTAAGTAAGACCCGTTAGGAATCTAATAGGTTATTAAAACCTTCGTTCCATATTTAGGAGCCCAGTAAAAGATATTTTGCACTTGCTGATTGTATACGGCTGAGATAAATTTGAATATTTTGCTCAGGTAAATACTTTTAACTTATTTTCGCTTATACGGGCTTGGGGTACGGTATATAAAATACCGCTTGGTCGGGTATTGAATTTTTAATCATATGAAGGTTAAATCATTGAGAAAACCCGTTTAATCTGTTTTGTTTGTTTTAAGCCTTTGGGGGGGTTAATGACCATGTCCTGGATATCCTCGGCTCATTCATTGAAATGGCCACGACTTAAGCACAGGGTGTAGGCATACACCTGCCGGTGCATATGTAAAATAATGTACCCGCCTGTTCGAGAATAACTCGCCGTGGGTTATATTATGTGGTGTGTCTATTAATCTTTAACCCGGTATTCAACCCGGGCTACTGAACGTATAACAAACATATAATTCTTTTACAAGTTTATTTTTAAATAATTATCCCAAGTTATAAAAGATTATTTGTGCCTTGTGCATTTAAATCAATTTTCTTAAAACATTTTCAAAAGTGTCAGTTAATTGTATTTACCAGTGTAAACTGGCGTATTTTCCAAAAAAGGTTAAGTGCAGGTACTAAGCGAAATGGGCTGGCTACTCCTAATGTTAATAAAGAGTCTTGCAAGCTTTAGATGCTTAAAATCTGTTGAACAATTGTCTCCTTTGTTTTGATCCGCCTGTGGATCTTTTTACAACCCGTTTTGTAATACTTATGTTACTTTCATTCGGTTTGTAATATTATTACTTTTAGACTTCCGTTGTGCATTGAACTGTGATTATTTACTATGATGATATCAACTACGTCACGATACTCCCCGCCAGGCCCACCGGTAATACGTGGAAATATTGGGGTGTGACACTACGGCACACCAGTCGTAGCCTACAGCGGGTTACGTAAAAGAAGACTTTTAATGCACCAGTGTTGACATTGCCAGAAGGTATTGAAGAATTTGTGGTTTATTGCGACGCATCGCACACATGCATGGGATGTGTGCTTATGCAGAAGGGCAGAGTTATTGCTTATGCTTCTCGTCAATTAAAGGTGCATAAGAAGAATTACACCACCCACGATTTGGAGTTGGGTGCCGTTGTATTTGCACTGAAGCTTTGGAGGCATTACCTGTATGCGACTAAGTGTGTGATCTATTCTGATCATAAGAGCCTTCAGCATCTGTTCAACCAGAAGGATCCGAACATGAGACAGCATCGATGGATGGAGACACTGAATGATTATGACTGTGAAATTCGCTACCATCTAGGTAAAGCGAATGTTGTAGATGATGCTTTAAGCAGGAAGGAAAGGGTTAAGCCCATTAGGATCAATGCCAAGAGCATTGAATTGAGGAACATCTTGAATGAAAGGTTGCTAGCCGCTCAGAAGGAAGCTATATTAGAAGCCAACTATCCAAATGAAAAGTTGGGAGTAACTGCTGAACAGTTATCATATGACAAGGATGGAATCCTAAGATTGAATGGACAAATATGGGTTCCAATTTATGGAGAACTCAGGGACGTGATCTTTCAAGAAGCCCCTAGCTCCAAATACTCAGTTCATCCTGGAAGTGACAAGATGTACCAGGATTTAAAGGCAAATTACTGGTGGATAGGTTTGAAGAAATCTATAGCCACTTATGTGGCTAAATGTCTGACGTGTGCTCAAGTTAAGGCAGAACACTAGAAGCCGTCAGGTTTGCTGCAACAGCCTGAACTTCCCACCTGGAAGTGGGAAATGGTAACTATGGATTTTATCACTAAGTTACCAAAAAAAAAGCGAGGAAATGATACTATTTGGGTTATAGTTGACAGGTTGACTAAGTCAGCTCACTTCTTACCTATTAAGGAAACACACAGCTCAGATAAGTTAGCTCAGCTGTACGTGGACAAGATTGTATCTCTTCACGGAGTGCCAGTGTCTATCATCTCTGATAGGGATACAAGGTATACATCGCATTTTTGGAAAAGCTTTCAGCAATCCCTAGGCACTCGATTAAACTTCAGCACTGCATATCATCCTCAGACGGATGGTCAAAGTGAGCGTACAATTCAAACGCTGGAGGATATGTTAAGAGCTTGTGTTATTGATCTAGGTGGAAGTTGGGATGATCATCTTCCATTGATTGATTTTTTGTATAATAATAGCTATCACTCCAGTATTCAAGTTGCACCTTTTGAAGCTTTGTATGGAAGAAAGTGCAGGACGCCAGTTTGCTGGGCGGAAGTTGGAGATGTCCAACTAACAGGACCTGATATAGTCCTGGAGACGATAGATAAGGTTGTGCAGATACGTGATTGTCTCAAAGCTGCCAGGGATAGGCAGAAAAGCTACGCAGATAAAAGGCGTAAACCTCTGAAATTCGAGGTAGGTGACAAAGTGTTATTTAAAGTATCACCCTGGAAAGGGGTAAGGAGTTTTGGCAAGAAAGGCAAGTTAAGCCCAAGATAAATAGGACCATTCGAGATCATCGAATGTGTCGGAACAGTGGCTTACAAGTTAAACCTGCCTGAAGAGCTCAGTGGAATTCATAATGTGTTCCACATCTGCAATCTGAAGAAGTGTCTAGCCGATGAATCGCTAGCCATGTCACATAAGGATGTGCATATAGATGAGAGCTTAAAGTTTGTTGAACAACCCTTGTCGATTGAGGATCGACAGGTTAAGAAGCTTCGAAGGAAGCACGTACCGATAATGAAGGTTAAATGGGATGCCCGTAGAGGTCCCGAATACACGTGGGAGGTTGAGTCCACAATTAAACAGAAGTACCCTCATTTATTTCAGTAAATCTTGAGGTCGAGATTTCTTTTAAGGGGGGGAGGCTTTCCTTATATAACCTGAAAATCGCCTAAAACCGACTTTTTACGCGTTTTAAGCACATAGTATGAGTTAAAAACTATTTTGACATTTAAGACTTACTACCTACTGATGTTTTAAGTAAATTTGTATACTTTAACAGTAAGTAAAAGTTTTGAACTCAGATTTCCAAATTTGACCTTTAAAGCTTATGTGAAATGACCAAAATGCCCTTACGGTGCATAGTTTGGCCATAAATGATATATTTCACATATATACAATATCTTACTGATATAACCTACTAAAATGAATATTTTTACTGATCAGTTTAGACCAGAACCTCAGATTATTATTTAACCCCTTTTTAAATCTTAAAAATGACCAGAATACCCCTACGGGGCATAAATTGGTTTTAAACCGTTTTGGGCATAATGGAAGGTATCCCACTGATATCACAACATATTTAAGGCATATTAACTTAGGAAACCTGTTCATGACTCATTTGTTTACCCGTTATGCATTGTTCGCGTTCGGTGCGGTTAATGTAACTAGTTTGCATAAATTAACCGAAACGGGTCAAACCTTATCATTTTTATCTCAAAATCCAGAATGTGTTTAGTTTACCCATATTATACAAGTCTTCAAACTTGTTGGGTCTAAATCACAATCTAATCCGGTCTTCGCTTATTCTTGCGTTTTGAACCGTATACCTTTCTTTAAAACTAACCGGTCTAAGTTTAAACTTAAGTAAGACCCGTTAGGAATCTAATAGGTTATTAAAACCTTCGTTCCAGATTTAGGAGCCCAGTAAAAGATATTTTGCACTTGCTGATTGTATACGGCTGAGATAAATTTGAATATTTTGCTCAGGTAAATACTTTTAATTTATTTTCCCTTATACGGGCTTGGGGTACGGTATATAAAATACCGCTTGGTCGGGTATTGAATTTTTAATCATATGAAGGTTAAATCATTGAGATAACCCGTTTAATCTGTTTTGTTTGTTTTAAGCCTTTGGGGGATTAATGACCATGTTCTGGATATCCTCGGGTCATTCATTGAAATAGCCACGACTTAAGCACGGGGTGTAGGCATACACCTGCCGGTGCGTATGTAAAATAATGTACCCACCTGCTCGAGAATAACTCGCCGTGGGTTATATTATGTGATGCGTCTATTAATCTTTAACCCGGTATTCAACCCGGGCTACTGAACGTATAACAAACATATAATTCTTTTACAAGTTTATTTTTAAATAATTATCCCAAGTTATAAAAGATTATTTGTGCCTTGTGCATTTAAATCAATTTTCTTAAAACATTTTCAAAAGTGTCAGTTAATTGTATTTACCAGTGTAAACTGACGTATTTTCCAAAAAGGTTAAGTGCAGGTACTAAGCGAAATGGGCTGGCTACTCCTAGTGTCAATAAAGAGTCTTGCAAGCTTTAGATGCTTAAAATCTGTTGAACAATTGTCTCCTTTGTTTTGATCCGCATGTGGATCTTTTTACAACCCGTATTGTAATACTTATGTTACTTTCATTCGGTTTGTAATATTATTACTTTTAGACTTCCGCTGTGCATTGAACTGTGATTATTGACTATGATGATATCAACTACGTCACGATACTCCCCGCCGGGCCCACCGGTAATACGTGGAAATATCGGGGTGTGACACTACGGCACACCAGTCGTAGCCTACAACGGGTTACTCTACAATTTGTTTTGTTTGTTTGCTTGGGGTACTTGGGACCTTTTAATATGTTTCATGCATTATATAATTAAAGTTTATAACAAATTTGTAATGTAGGTGAATGTTATGACGACACGGATGATTGGTCAAGCACAAAAAGGAACCGAACACAACCGAATACCAAACTTTCGTTTTTGTTTAGTTGTTTTATAACCTAACTTCATGAACATGTTGAAATGTTTTAAATATCTATGAAGTTTATCAAACTTGTAATTTTGTAGGGAAGTAAATTTGCATTACATTTACATAAATGCCAAATTTTTTATAAATTCTTAGTTACGTAAGTTCGGGTCTTATAGTGGGGGTGGGGGTTTGGTGGGGGAGGGGTAGGGGTAGGGGTAGGAAATGGGACCCACTTGAATTTATTAATAATTATAATTTATATATTTTTAGTTTTCTTAATTGTTGAGGGGCAAATATGTCATTTCACATACACTTAACTGAAAAATCTAACTTAGGTTAATGATAAGGACCACCCGAGTGCAAAAATTACAAACACTGGGACCAAGCATGTAATTATTAAACCACTAGGACTGTAACAACCCGCATCTTTGGTTGTTCCTACTTACCGTGTTTCTTTTCGTAAACACTTGTACTCTCGAGATTCGATTAACACTATGGGTTAACTACATTTTAAACTCTTATTTATCGCTTACTTATTACATTTTATCGCATTTTAACCCTTATTACTTAAACGCTCATAGCAACACAAACTCAACGCAAACTCGAAACGCAGATTTATTTATATTATTGTGTTATTTGTGTGTTTACTTGTTAAATATGTTATATGTCGTTGTTATACGCTCAAACACTCACACTCGCAACTCGATTTATCACAACAAAACGCAACGCAACGCTACAGTTTACATCTCGCTAAAATACTTTAAGTACTCGCACTAACTAACGCAACAAAACACACCTAACGAGCATCCTACACGAAACGAGAACGAAATACACAAAACTGGCACCTTCGAACGAAGTCAGTAGCTTCGTACGAAGGCAGCTAGCTTCGAACCACGTGTCCAGCCCTCTCCTATAAATACCTAGCCTCTCCTCATTCACTCTAACTTGCTGCCATTTACTCCGAAACACTACTGAATTGCTGTCTGATTGTTTTCAAGTAAGATTTATCATTTTTACATGATTACACAACATTTTCCACTACGATTTTCCATAAGATTCACTTCGATTTCATCCAAACTCTTTTGTTTTCAACTAAACTTCATATTTTTCACTTGAACTTCATCGTTTTCATCTTAACTTCTCTATTTTCATGAAAACCTTCATCTTTTTCATCAAATCTTCTTCATTTACCACTGATCTACACTTGAACGAGTGATTTGGGTTTAGCTTTGGCGTCCCAAGTTGTAGATCTAAAGATCTCATACTCATCAAGTGTTAGATCTAAGTGGAAACCCTTTTAAACTTGATTTTCACACTAAAATGGACCTAAAACGACATGTATTTCGTTCACTGGACAGTGGAACGTGTCACACCCTGACCGCGTAAAACAACAAACCACGGCGGAAACGTCGGGGAGTGTAGCAACAGAATTATTGTTTCACAACCATGGTAATTAAAGTTATGTTTTATTTATTAACAAAGAGGAGATACATTGTCTTAAACAAAGAAACAAAGAGTTCATAACATTATTAAACTATCTTGCTTCATTTTATGTCACTAAGGCACAGGTCCGCCTAAGTGTATCTTGATCATTCTTATGCATTAGCTCCTGAAAACACATGTGAAAATAGGTACGTCAGCATAAAAATGCATGTGAGATACATAGGTTTTGTTAAAATAGGATTCATGACTTATGTTTAAAGAAATGTTTAATAAAAGTTAGTCATGAATCTTGTTAAGTGTTTTCTTTTATAAATCATACGAAAAGTTGATAAGAAATAAGATTATATAAAAGAAATATGAATGGTTAAATGAATAACCAAGTAAAAATGAGTTTGTATAAAATATGTTGTTTGTAAAACAATGTTTATGGGAAAATGTGTTATCTGTGTAAAATGTATTTTTTCTAAACTGAAATGGTTTAAATAACACAACGATATGTAATATCATAAAAGCACTTATATATAGGAAGTACCAGCGGCGTATCCACCATGCTTTTATCATATTACACACGCCTCGTTACTTAAATCACTTAAACAAACCACCAAAATGTATTGTATAAACCAATGTAAAAATGTTTATGTGTAATAATGTCTATTGTCAAATGTAAATCATGTAATGTACAAAACAAATGTCATGTATGATAAGTAAAAAGAGTGACTACTTAAACCATATGTAAAAATGCACAAAACAAAGTATTTGAATAAATCAAAAGTTATGTTTTGAAAAATCCATGCATGCTCTACTGATACAAACATCTATGCGATATTGTTCTAAAGCATACATTCAAGCCTTGCGACTGTGGCGACAAACCCTTAAACAAATTAAAGGTTTATCTGAATTATGTATATTGAATTCAGTCATTCCTTCCACCCAAACAAACCTAGGATTTCAGGAATGGGAGTTGTCAATTCCTATGGTACCATTACTTACTACCAAGCGGCGTAGCTAATGTTAATGAATGTATTTTTGTCCCATTTAAACAAACCAAATGTCATACCAAAAATGTAAGCATGTTTTATGAAAACAATGTACTAAGTATGCAATAAATGAACATACATAGCATGTGATGTAAAACAATGTACTAAGTATGCAATAAATGAACATACATAGCATGTGATGTAAAACAATGTACTAAGTATGCAATAAATGAACATACATAGCATGTGATGTAAAAAATGTACTAAGTATGCAATAAATGAACGTACATAGCAAAAACATGGATAAAATCATGTACTATATGTGTACTAATGAACATAGCAAGTATGAGTTATGAAATCATGAAAAGCACGAAAGTAACAAGTAGGCACATGTGTCTTACCCCAAAATGTTTGAAAAACAGTAAAAGAGGGGACTATGTACTCACTTGAGATTGCTCAATAGTCTTTGGATAACAACCAAGCAATGCTAGAAAGATCACGGAATCAATCGGCACCTAATATAGGTAACTACGTTAATAAACCGAACCTAAATCGAAAGATCGGATAAATGAGGTTTCATAAACCAAATGAGTATAGGAACTCATGTAATATGGTTTAACAAAGCCTACATTCTAAAACGGAACCTATCCTAAGTGCTTACGACCCATTACGACTCGTTTAGGTAGCTTACGCTACTTTAACGCGCCGTTTGCGTAAAACGCGTTCGGACCGCCTAACTAGTCCTATGACAAGTAATTTATGCCTTAACATGTCTAATAATGTTGCCTAATCAGTTTAGATGTCAAAATTTAGGTTACATATGCTTAAAATGAATTTATGCGTAAAAAGGGCATTTTGGTCATTTTCCTAAGGCATATAAACTACCTATCATACAACTAACTAAACGTAGTGACCATAAGGTATAACCTCGGAAGGTTATTCCCTATACAACTATGGTCACAAAACATGTTTGGTCGGATCCTAATGATCGACCAAACGGGTCGGGTTTGAAAGTCTATGCGGTTGTTTAGACCGCTTATCTTACGACCCTATATAAGCACTAACCCTAAAGTGACGAGTTAAACATGTTAAAACATGTTTAACGAGGTTAGAAAACAGGTTTGATATCAAAACAAACGGTTTTGATACCCAAGAATAGTTTGGTTGCAAAATACGCAAGAATACGCATTTTGACCGAAACTACGACTCGTCACTATGCCTAAATAACGTGGTAATCAGCAGGTATAGTCACAAGGGACTATGACCATCGTGATTACGCTCACGTTGCAAAGTTCAAACGAACTTCGTGTTGACCATAAACTGGTCAAAGCAGAAAGTCAAATGCAGTTTGACTTTCACGCTTAAAAACGCGTAAAAGCATGAAAGAAGCTTACAAGAGGTCCAAGTGATGAAGATTTGATCCAAGATTTATCAGGTATGAAGGTTCTTAGGCTCCAACTTAGAGAAATCAGATCAAATGTGAGCTTGGAAATGAAAATGAATGGGGTATTTATAGTGTTTGGGCAACCGTTAAGATCGTTCATCGAAAACCGAGCTTTGATCTGAGCCGTACAAGTGCACCCACTGAATTAGAATACTATGGGCACCCATAAACCAGCCCATAGAAAGCTTAAAACCATTTGCGCATCATGGGAACAGCTGAAAATGGCTGGAAAAAGATTTTTGCAGATCTGATGATCTGTCGCACCCCGCGTAGGATGTAGGCAGAGCCTACGCGGCCCGCGTGCGCTACACAGATCAGAAACAGTTTTAAAATGTGCAGTTTCAGTCCCTGCATGTGTTTAAGGCCTTTTTCGACACGTCTAAGGCCCGTTAAGCCATTTTCAAGGCTCTACAATGATGCCTAAGCATAGGGGACATGAAACATGCTCAAAAAATATGTCGGATGTCGGTTCGTTTGGTCGTTTGATCACGATATTCGGTTAATTACGACGAAACACGAACGGACGTGAAAAACGATTCCAAATTACGCGACGAAAGGAATTTTATAATGCCAATCACTAAAATAAAATATTTTAATGATTACAAAAATTTTGGATGTCCGGATATATTCAGAACGTAAGATATGCGCGAAAATGCAAACTTATGCACTTTTTGACGCTTTTAGTCCCTATTGATCAAATAAGTTTATTTTAGCATACCGAACCTCTCAGAGCCTATTTCTAAGCTATGTAAAGGATATTTAGGGTATGTTTAACTTATGATCATGTTCTGGAATGTTCGTTACAGTACGAATCGGCATACTTTTGCAGTTTGTCAAAATTAGTCCCTGTAAGCGAATAAACTTGATTTTGCCATACCAAAGCCTTCAAAACTTATTTCTAAGTTATGTAAAGGTTATTTAAGGTATGTTAAGCATAATTTGATGTTCCGAAGTATTTTTCACATTAAACTAATTAGGTTTACGCACCGGTTTGCGTATAACTCTCCAGAAAGTGATATAGAGTTTGAAATTGAACAAAAATCAAAACATGCAAAATGTCAAACATAAATAAACAAATACTGGGATCAAATAACATTGTTTTATTGATAACTGAACTGTTTACAATGATTTCAAGCACATATGTCACAGAACGAGGTGGTGTCGAAACCGTCTTGAATAGGACTCGAGAATACATCCGATTCAGGCGAAAACACAGCTCTGATAGCAAGAAACAGCCACGAATGCGAGCTGGACTATTCTGTGTGAAGCCCGGCTTCGTACGAAGGCACTGCCTTCATACGAGGGCACTAGCTTCGCACAACCCAGTCCATTTCTCACCCGTGACTTGAACAAAGACCTCTCCGACTCTAAGTTTAAACAGTAGCTTAAGGTTGGGGGGATGAACACTCGATTTCCCGAAGATAGACGCGAAGCACACTCGATTTTGGACAAACGGAAGCCATCACTAGTACGAAGCCTTCCCTTCGTACGAAGGCAAGCCTTCGTACAAAGACAGTAGCTTCTACGAAGCCTCTGTTTTGCCACCGACACTTTAATTTCGACCGTGTCAGCACTTTGGAGGACTTACGCTTTTGTTCCCATACGCAGGCTGATCCGGCGCTCCCTTCAATCCATTTTCCAGACTGTGTTTACTGTTAAACACGCACTGTGAGTATACTCGAATCCTTTTTCGCTTAATGCACTTTTGGGTGTTACATACGTTCTCTATCGAATACACAACACTTAAACGCTTTACAACCGCTAACCGTACTCGCATGTTATACGTGATTAGTTGAATACTTGTTGCTATGTTACACAGTGATGACTTGTCCGACCGCCCTTAGCAACGATAGTACTATAGTTTAGACTCAGCACCTGTTTATTCAGGGGTTGTTAAGGATCACATACTTTACTTCACGTGTTTGCTTCAGTGAACATGTGTCGCGCATACTCTACTCGCAGTCATGTGGTTAGCTTGTATCATTGTTGATAGTTACTTGATTCGCCTGTTACGTGATGCATGCTGGTTATGCGTAAACGCTTTTATACTATATTTATGTTAAACTTGTGTACGAAAGAAAACACAAAAGACAAAGAAAAGCGGTTTTCAGACATGAAAACTCAACTGCACAATCATTGCTTTCTAAACTAAAAATGTCGATCTTGTTGTTTTGAGAACTCTTACTGACGGTGGCTGAGTTACTTACCATGAGTTTCGCATTGAATCTTGTTCAAGCCCCAAACAGATGATTTTCAGGATTGATGCTAATTGACGATTAACCCCGCTAGAATCTCTAAAGCTACTGGATCGCGAATTATGGAGCAGATACCGGTTCCAGAGGTTCTAGACACTTTTGATACTCGCTCTAAGATCACACTCTAGTGATTTCGAGTATCATCTACGAAATTACGAGTTTCTAGTTATATAAAATAGATAACTGCTACAATCTCTCTGAGGAGAGGCGGCTCTTTATAGAGCTAAAAGCAGTGAGTTGCGAGGGCCGCTATTCCTGACATTAACCTTTTTAGGTGCTCTCTCTCTCTCTCTCTTCTGTCATGTTATTTGGAATTGAAACTAAAAGTAAAAACTGATCGATGTGCTATCTCTCTTCTGTCATGTGCTCTCTCTCTCTTCTATCATGTTATTTTGGGATTTCAACTAAAAGTAAAAGGACCGATCGATCTTTTTTTAGGGAAGGGAGACGTACCCTCGACTGCAGTCGAGACTCATGATGGAAACGATGGGTGGCGGAGCACCCCGATAATGATAGCTACAGTTTTGAGTTCTCAAAACAACACGATCGACATTTTTAGTTTAGAAAGCAATGATTGTGCAGCTGAGTTTTCATGTCTGAAAACCATTTTTCTTTGTCTTTTGTGTTTTCTTTCCTTGTGATTAGTTGCTTTTTAGGTTCAAAAGGAATTATATGACCATCTTGACTTAAGACAGAATGATTTCTTTCAAGATTAATATAGGTTACCATTTGAGACCTGTGAACAACTGTTTTAAAAGGTCGTAAATCATCAATAAATAAGTAATCCATCATAATGTTATACCATCCCCGGAACACAGAACCAATTCAAGCCATCCCGAGGGTCAAACTCTGCTTTGATCCACCACCGGTATCCCATTAGGAGTAGTCTTTGAAGCTTTTTCAGGCTGTTGGAAGTTGGTTTGTTACCAGCCCACCTACGATTGAATTGGTGAAACCTACGGTATACGTATACATATAAATATGCAAATATGTAGCGATGTACTCATATACACTTGTTGAAGCGTACACTCACAAGGGATACCGTACACGTACACTAACATATATACGATGTTAAAAATAAATATTTTTAACAACTATATCTTGAGAAGATATAGATATACATATATATTTGTGAAACAAATATATACCTAAAACAAACCGATCATACGCATACATGTGAACGACGTTCACCGAACTTAAAAATATATATTTTTGAAGAATATGTATTTCATACAACAAACTTGCGTCGTGCGCGGCACAAAGACGCTAATGGGCTCGGTCCACTTACACTTGTGCGAGACACAAGAACTTATACGGGCTAGAACCACATATACTCGTGCGAAGCACGGATACTGACAAAGGGCGATGCCCGTTCCAACACATTATGAACTTAAGAAGTATATATATATATATATATACACTAAACAAACATACGAAACAAATGCCAACATATCTAGAATACACAAGTGTTCCGGAAACAAAACGTATGCAATAACGTTCAAGATGAACAACGAGTACAAGGTCTAGAAGAGACCGACGTGTCTAACGAGTTAGAACCCTTGTAGGTTAACTCACGCTTACGGAACACAGTTGCTAAAACTTATTGCTGGACGCAATACTGTGAGTTTATGTCCCCCTTTTCTTTTTAACGTTTTGGTTTTACAACTCTCGGGGGAAATACATGTTACTTTGGTATGGTTAAGCTATGGAATGAGTTAGTAGATCACATGCAAATAGGCTGATACTTAAAGCACCATTAATCTTGTTTAAGACCAAGGAACTAAGGGGGTAAATCTATCGGGTACAGGGCGAGCCCCACTCATGGGTCCTTGTGTGGCCACATGGAGTTTCCTTTGTTACCCTCGCCGGGTGGACCGGTACTAAATCGCTTACGGGTTGGTGGCTTCCTATGTCGGACACATATTAATGTCCTACCTACACATTAATGATCAACATGTTCATTGACGCTATACATACCGGATTTTGATACCTGAACTTTCAAATGTTTTAAAGATTCATTTGATGCTTACGAACTTAGACCACATGAACTCGCTCAACTTTTGTTGATGTTTTCAAACTTACATGTATTTCAGGTAACTAAGTGGATCTTGGTGCTACGAATTATGAAGTTTACTATGAAGACGATGTCATCCGTATTTTGGAGGGTTTGATCCATATAACCCGTCTTCGAATGGGACATAGGATGCAAAACCTCGTTATTTTAAAAACTTTATTTTGAACAAGTCTTGTTTGTAAAACTTATAATCTTATGTTGTCTTTTGCTACAAAACAACTTATGACGTGTATCTTTACATTATGGAATGGATGAACATCGTGTATGTTTTATATCATATAGTTTGTTTACTTACATCGTATGCTATGGAAACCGATTAAGTCACACTACGCGCTTCCGCCTTTGACATGGGTGTGACATTGGTGGTTTGTGGAGGTCCTTTCTTTGGAGACTTCCAGCGGCGACTTGTTTCCATACCTAGTAGGTTTGGGGTTTGGGGTTGTATTCGGCTGTGGAGGCTTCATCCTATGCCTTTGTGGCCTCGAGGGCCCAATCATGGGTGCTACATGACCACATCTTAAGAGACAGTGGCATATGTGGTATGGATTCTGATTATGTTTGTGCTTTGGCTTATCTTCGTGATACGATTCCAAGCTTTAACTTCAGCGGTTTCATTAATAAGGACACCACCCCCTAAAGCCCAACATGCATTGACGAGTGCTCTTTTTAGTAAAATTGTCCACGACATCGAAGTACAGTTTGACTTGACCGTTAGACAAAAAAAACGTTTTTGAGCGTCTACGAGCACCACATGCACAATATTTTCTTCTTGCTATACATATAGATGGGTTAGGCCAACATATGTCGCCGGTGGAGTACCCTACTATCCTTAAGTATCGCCTCATGATTCCTTTATTCCCAGTTGATGAGGTATGCCCTGTTTGTCATAAGGTGTGTTTGGATTCTTTTGGGGAGCATGCAGTTCATTGTAGAGAGCTCCCGGGGTTCAAATACCGACATGATTTGGTTAGGAATGTCCTTTTTGACATATTCAGGCGCTCTGGTATTTCTGCTAAGAAAGAGGCACCCGTTAATTTCTTAACTGACCTGTTGGAAGGAAGATCTACCCTTCGACCAACTGACATTCTGGTCTTTGGATGGGTAGGAGGAAAACATGCCTGTGTGGATCTAACAGGGGTTTCCCCGTTTGTGGGCTTAGGAGGTAGTGCTTTCACGGTGGGTCAGGCTGCTTCGGGTTAAGTGACCAAACACGAGAAAACGTGCCTTGACAACCAGCACGTGTTTATCCCATTTGCTTTTGATACTTTTGGTTTTCTGACGTCAGAGGTTATGGACCTACTTAGTCGAGTTCAAATAGTCATGCATAGTAATGTTATGACCTCAAGATCTATGGACGTAGTTTTTAAAAAAAACTTAGTTTTGCTATTAAAAAAGGGACAGCGATGCAGCTTGTTACCCATTTACCAACTATCTTGATCTAAATTCATAACACGAAAATCTTAAAAAATGCTAATAACCATTTATGAGATATGGTCCATCATTGTTTTATCAATCTATGGTCATTTTTACTGAAATAAAACTATTTATAGAAAAACAATATTAAATTTATAATATAATGTGAAAAAGAAATATATTTTATTTATTTATTGGTGTGATATTTATTCTATTTCTGAAAACATTCTTCGATTCAGACTGCATTGGGATTCATGTTTTAAGAACCCCAAAGCAAAGCAAGGGGCTTCAAAGCTCCTTCGCTACAAATCCAAAACCCTCATTATGATTCTTCACTACACCATTCAAAGGTCATCATCTTCTCGATCTATATCAATTTCTCTTTTATTTTTATGAGTCTGTTCTAGACTTCTTGTAATTTCTAGCTGCTTTTATATATGAAATACTTCTGTTCCAGTTGTTAATTTTCACAAGTAGTTAGGGTTTGTTCTTCATATCATGCTTTGATTTGTATGTAAGCTATGATTAATCGTGTGAAGTAGCTGTTTTTTTTTTAGAATTACGTAGCTAGGGTTTTGCATGATAACTTTATTATGTGTAAAGTCAACCGTCATTATGATCCAGTTTGATGGTTAATGTTTCAAGTCACTTCATCATGTTGTAAATCTGTATGAATTTTTGTTTTGTTATTATGAATCCATGTGTTACAGAGTCTGTTCTAGTAATTGTTATTTTGTTTTATGAAATATTTCTGTTAATTTGCGGAAGAATTTAGGAATTGTTATTCATCATGCTTCCATTTGTATGTAAGTTATGATTATAAGTTGTTAATTTACAAAAATATTTAGGAATTGTTGTTCATCATATTTGTATGCAAGTTATGATTGATCATGTGAAGTATGTTTTTGTTTTTGTTTCTGAAATCATTCCATTACGAGTTGTTACTTAGCAGAAAAAAAAAACTTAGGAATTGTTGTTCATCATGCTTCAATTTGTATATAACTAGTGATAAGTTTGTTTGAACTGTATGCTTTCAGCGTTATTTGGTAGCATTTCAATGGAGGTTTTGGGGGATTTATTGTTATAAGCTGAAATGCCGTCTACAAGTAGTTCTGGTAAGCCCTTTGGGGCATTTCGTCGATCCGTTCTAGGGTTTGGAGCTGATCACATCGATAAACAAGTTCATTCCGAGAACGGGTCAAAATCACCACTTGATCTCGAACTACATGCGTTTCAAGATCAAATATTTAGCCAGTTCAACGCACTTTCATCAGCTTCCGATGACCAATTTCTATCCATCGATTGGATGTCAAACCTACTAGACGCATTTCTCGCTTGTCAAGAACGTTTCACCGCCATTCTCTTGAACAACGCGGGAACTCTTTCTAAACCTCCTTTAGACAAGCGGCTTACAGAGTTCTTCGATAGGAGTATCAAGGCTCTTGATATCTGTAACGCTGTTCGTGATGGTATCGAGAAAGTTCGGCTCTGGCATAAGCACTTAGAGATTGTTTCAACCGCTTTTGACTCAAAACAGAGGAACCTGATAACCGAAGGACAGTTTAGGCGGGCACGGAAGGCGTTAAACGATTTAGCTATCGTCATGCTTGACGATCATAAAGACTCCGGATCCGTTTCTTCACACAGAAACCGATCTTTCGGGCGCCCAAACAAAGGAAAAGACGTTAACCATCAACGGAAGAAAGGACACTCGAAGTCGCTTTCGTGGAGCGTATCTATTTCTTGGTCCGCAAGTAAGCAGCTTCAGTCAATGGCAAACGGTTTAATTCAGCCTCGAGCAAACGAGATTTCCCACCATTTCGGTCTTGCGAACTGCGTTTACACGATGGCTTTTGTCCTAATGTTTGTATTATGGACTGTAGTGGCTGCGATCCCGTGTCAAGATCGCGGTGTGTTTGGTTTCTCCTTACCGAAGCAGTTCTCGTGGAGTAATCCACTGTCGTTGATTCATACTCGGGTTTTGGATGAATCAAAGAAGCGTGAACGTAAGAACAGCCCGGGGTTGTTGAGGGAGATTTACAAAATGGAGAAGTCGATTAACGTGATTTCGGATTTAATCGACTCTGCTCACCAGTTTCCGTTGACGGAAGAACAGCAGAAAGAAGTGAAAGAGGGAGTTCAGGAGTTATCTTTGCTTTGTACATCGTGTAAGACCGGATTAGATACGTTCGACCGCCAACTGAGAGAAGTTTTTTGCAAAGTTATGAATTGTCGGATTGAAGGTCTTGGGGCCATGAACAGGACAGAATCTTGACGATGAAATGGTCATGAGAAGTAAGGGGGAAAAGACAGAAACGAAGCAAAACATCGTTTTTGAAGAATATACATTTTGTTAGCTTGAGAATGCGGAAGAATGATGTTCAAGTAATATACCAGTCAACTTTTTGTGTCTTCTGTGCTGCTAGTTTTGTGCATCCTACTTAGGCTATATGAATAAACACCAACACACACAGATGAGAACCACATACACACTTATACGTTGCTTTAAGTGTGACACATTATACAGTTATGTATCTGTATAATCCAATCTTTCGCTATTCCATTACATCAGATAGCACTACGTACACGTGTTCATGTGGTTTGCATGATTCTTTTATAAAGACTGTTTTTGTTACTTTGTCATTATTAGCATACACATCATCATTATTGGCATTTGTATGATGTTTTAAACAATTGTTTTTAAAGATCACTAAAATGGTTTATGCAGTTATGCTCAAAATTCAAGGGTGGGTTAATGTTATGGTATCTGAAACTTAAGTGAATTCATTTCATGTTTTTATACATTTTTTTTTTTAACAAACTGGGGTTTTTATAAACTTGGATGGCTTCTTTGTGTATTAGATTTTTCAGTTTTGTAGATTACAAAAACATCCACTTTTTGCAGCCACTCAATAGAGGGGCAAAATCTGGGCTTCTCTTTGGCCTGGTCCTTGAAATACTCTTTCTCGGACCCGTCTTTCAAAAAGTTGGACCAACGCGGCCCGTTATTTTCCCGAAAATCAAGGCGACTATTGCTCGAGCTTGGTTTTTGAAGAAACACTGGTTCTAGCTGTGCGGGGTTGGAACCAGAAGAGTAGTCTCTACATGGGCTTAATCCTTAATCTCTTCTAATCAATGCGGTCTTGAGAGCGATCTGCAAAACAACAAACACCGTAAGCCCATTACAAGGAGGAGAAGATGGGGGTTCTCCTCGTAACCACCCTCCATCGTGAGAATAAGTATCGCTTTAATAACTAAAACGAGTGTGTGCTAATTGTGAGAGTGAGAGAACAGATGCTTAAACTTGTGGTTGGAGGTTGGTATTTATAGCCGAAGAGTGTGGTGAAGGAGATGGGCTGATGGGCCTTGGGCCAGTCGTCGCCAACAAGGAATATCCGGCTTGCCCCATCTGACACGACAGACATTGTTTGCAGAGGTAGAGGGATGTTGGCGCACGGTGATTGGTGCCACTTGGCCTGCCAAGTGTACTTGTTGTCGAGTCTGTCATCAGTTGCGGATGGAGATCATGGAGCAGTGAACGGCGCACGCTGATTGGCTACACGTCACTGTCCTTTTGTACAACCTGTCCCCTATACGATTAATCATCGTGAGAATTGTATGGGCAGAGCCTGGTGCACGCTAATTGGCTACAGGCTCCTTCCATTTGTACTATCTGTACTTGCACTAGCTGTCAATGTTGTGTTCGCGCGGATGAGGTCGACGCAGGAGCTCTGGAAGTTTGTTTTGTTGATTAAGT
Organism: Helianthus tuberosus; assembly: GCA_030545235.1. Taxonomy (NCBI): domain Eukaryota; kingdom Viridiplantae; phylum Streptophyta; class Magnoliopsida; order Asterales; family Asteraceae; genus Helianthus; species Helianthus tuberosus. The sequence goes on along the minus strand of JARYGA010060488.1, from coordinate 68,626 downwards.
TCGGGTAGGCACAATTAAAATCCAAAATCAAGGCGACTATAGCCCGAGCTTGGTTTTGTAGGCACAAGTAAAATTATTCGTACACAGTAAAAGTTTCAAAATTTATTCTTTTGCCCTTTCATTTTTTTCCTTTTATTATGGCTAGTTTTATACCCTGTGCGCGCGTTGCGGCGCGCTATACCAAACATATCTTACACATTAGCTGTATCCAAAAGTCTACACGTTTAACCCAAAAGATGACATGTCTATTTGCATTAGAAGCACTAAGGTAAACAAAAGAGCCTTTTTGGTGAGCCGAGCTTTGAAGCAAGCTTTTCCTTGTGACAATTGCTGCTTTCATCTGTAAATGGTAGAGAAATGTGTTGGTGTAATTGTTGTTTTGTGGTTGTGTAGCTAAGGGACGGAACTGGAGTTTTTTTAGCGACTGCAGGGGTTGCCGGTGGATGAGATGTTGCGGATCTATGGAATAACGATTGCTGGTGGATGAGATGTTGAGGGGATCTATGGAATAACAGATGTACCTGTGATTAGGGCTGTCCAAACTGCTCGACGATCGAGGATCGCTCGACGATCGCTCGAAAAATGCTCAAAAAATGCTCGTTCGATTCCCGCTCAGTTTGTAAATGAGCCGCTCGGATCGGTTCGATTCAAATTCAATCCAAGCATGAGCAAAGCTCCGCTCGCTCGTTGATTGCTCGGTTTCGCTCGAATTATTTTTATTAATATATATATATATATATATATAGAAAAAGTATATCGTACATTACGGCTTAACGTACTTCACGTACAACAACGTGCGTGATTTGTTCTATAACATGCGTGATTAATGTTTTCAATATGCGTGATTATTTTGTTTCAACATGCGTGATTTTGGATTTTTTAGTTATAACGTGCGTGATTTTAAAATGAACGTGCGTAATTACCTGTCGTACGTGATGTACGTTAAGCCGTATTGTACATTAACCTTCCTCTATATATATATATATATATATATATATATATATATATATATATATATATATATATATATATATATATAGTGTGGGGTTCATTGGGGAACACTAAAAAAGTGGGGAACCGGGGAACACTCTTAAAAATTTAACTTAACATGTTAAACATAAATTTTTTAAACATCTTTTTCGGCGCTTCTCCTTATATATACTTGTAGAAGCATTTTTAATAAAAAAATCAAAAACTAAAAATATAAAAAAAAAAACAATTAAAAAAGGCTAAAAAAAAATTTTTTAGAATTTTTTTACTCGACTAGTTTCTCCTCCTTTTTATAAAGAAAAGCGCTGAAAAAGTTTAAAAAAAATATATTTTTAACATGTTAAGTTAATTCTATAAGATATAACTGTTTTTTAAACATTTTTTTGTATTTTTAGTTTTTGATTTTTTTTTATCAAAAATGTTTCTACTTGTATTTATAAGAAAAAGCGCCGAAAAAATTTAGAAAAATATTTTTTTTAACATGTTAAGTATAATTTTTAAAAGTGTTCCCCCGTTCCCCACCTTTTTAGTGTTCCCCAATGAACCCTCCCCTATATATATATATATATATATATATATATATATATATATAGGGGACCGCTAGAATGAGAACCACCTCGAGTTATGAGAACCGCGAGAACCACACCGTACGGGGCGAGGTGGACCAAATTTTTTTTTCAAAAACGTAGATGCATGTATTATAAACACATTCGTAAAAAAAAATTAAAAAAAAAAGTCGTGTGTGTAGTTTTTTACACCACAAGTTTGTGGTTTACGAGTTCCGTAAATTTACGGAACTCATAAACCACAAACTTGTGGTGTAAAAAACTACACACACGGCTTTTTTTTTAAATTTTTTTTACGAATGTGTTTATAATACATGCATCTACGTTTTTGAAAAAAATATTTGGTCCACCTCGCCCCGGATCAAGTAGTTCTCGCGGTTCTCATAACTCGAGGTGGTTCTCATTATAGCGGCCCCATATATATATATATATATATATATATATAGGGGGCCGCTAGAATGTTTATTTAAAAAAAAAAAAAACACTCGACGCTTTTTTGATTTTTTTGGCTCAAAACTCTTAAAAACATGTATATTACATGTGCTATTTTTTTCAAAAAAAAAAAGTCGGGAGGTTGGGTTTTCTAGGGTTTTCTATCTAACGCTACCCTATATATATATATATATATATATATATATATAGGGTGGGGTTCCGCTACAAAGTACATTTTTCCTACAAAGTGTACAAAGTCTTAAAACACCACAATTTCAGCCATAAAACACACTCAAAACCCACAAATAACATGGTGAAAATCACTAAAACACAATTTCCAAACCCTAACATTCCTTAAAAACTTCAAACACACCATCGTACAACTATGAATATAAAACACAACATGATAATCAACATAAAACACACTGATGTTAGTCATTCGATAATCAAAACCTTATCATTCAAAACACAATACAAAACCCACAAATATGGTGTTTAGTAATATTCACTATGTTATTTGTAGGTTTTGAGTGTGTTTTATGGTTGACATTATGGTGTTTTATGACTTTGTACACTTTGTAGGAAAAATGGACTTTGTAGCCAACTATATATATATATATCATCATCATCATCATCATCATCATCATCATCATACTCAGTAAATCCCACCAATAGCAAAGCAAATGTAGGGTCTGAGGAGGGTAAGATGTAGAGAGCCTTACCTCTACTCCGTAGGAATAGAGAGACTGCTTCCAGTGAGACCCCCGACTCGATAGTAGTTTTGCATCAAGCCTTTGACATAAGGCACATAACACTCAGCAATCGGGACAAAGACCAATTAGTGCATGTACCCTTTTGTCTTTCAGCTATCAACGCCACCACATGATGCATGATTAACATCCTCAGCTTTTAACGTTATTTTCACGAAATTAGTAAAATAACGTTAAAATAAGTGCACTTTCACTTTTGCCCCCCCCCCCCCCGATGGCCCACACATATATACATTATATGCGCATACCGCAAGCAGGGGTACATATATATTAGAGGTGGCAAAATGGATGGGTTGGATTGGATTGGTTGTTGGGTCAGGATGAGTTTGGGTTAGAATGGGTTTGGGTTAAGATGGGTAAAAGAAAAAAGAAGGTCAGAATAGGTTTGGGCCAGGATGAGTTTGGGTCATGATGGGTTTGGGTCAGGATGGGTTGAGAATAAATCAATAATAATAAAAAATGAAAAAAAATATAAAAAATATTAAAAAAACAATAAAAAAATTTAAAAAATTAAAAAAAAAATAAACGAAAAGAATTAAAAAAATTAAAAAAAACGAAAAAATTAAAAAATAAAAAAAAATAAAAAACGAAAAAAAATTAAAAAAAATTAAGTGATCAAAATTTGCAATATCTTGCGTATTCAACCTACTGTATTTGACACTTTGTTGCAAAACAAACATCCCCAAAGCTTTAACACTACCAGTTATAGCAGTTAATTACTTTATACTTCCTAAAGGTTACTTAACTTATTAATTTGTACTAGCAATCTGTACATAAGATTGTAGTACTGTGCTAAATAATAATTTCTCTTGATCTTGCATTTGTGCTAAAGATTGTTGTATTTCATAAAAAAAATATCTAATTTAGGATCAAAACTCACTTAGGCATTTCAACAAACACCTTACGGGCACTACTAATAATAAACACTTTTCAGCATAAATTCAACATAAATTGTAACAATTACTTGAAAAAGAACAAAATTTTAACCAAAAAGAAAGAAACCCAGAATACATCCTTAATGAATTCGTCAAGTATATATTAAATCTCATCAATTACAAGTTACAACCCAACAAAAAAGTTACATAGATCTGACCTGATGTTTGCTGTGAGCAATTAAAACAAGTATTTGATGTTCATAATTCAGATCGATACTTCTTGTCGCCGCCGCCGGCCACCGTACCGGAGAACACCGGTTAATTTGTTTGGAGAGATTGAAAGGATGTTGTATGGGCTTCACTTGAACTTCTTAGGGAATTCACCGGAATGATTTGATGATTTTGCGAATTCGATCACAGGATGGACAGATTTGTTGTGAATTAGGGTTTGATGTTTAGTAATTGAAGAACCTAATCCCCAATTAACGTTGTGTTCAATTCTTTCTATTTTGGGTTTCAAATGAGTCCATTGTCACCCACTCCTTTTATTATCTTGGCCCATTCTGACCCATTGGGTTTTTCTTTCATTTTTAAATTTACTCATCCTGACCCGTTAACTATAAAGTCTTACCCAACTTAACCCATTGCTTAGTTTTTTTGCACCCAAATAAACCCAAACTTTCTTAGTTGGGTCCATTTTGCCACCTCTAATATATATATATATAGGACAAAGATCCGTTAGGAACCACCTCTTATTGCGAGAACCGCGAGAACCAATGTGAACACAATAAAAATGCCTAAAAATAGCTAAAAATCACACAATTTTTTTTAATATTTTTTTATAAAAAAATCGCTACTTTTCGAAGCAAAAAAAAATTAAAATTTAAAAAAAAAAAATTTGGCTACTAAAAGTAGCGATTTTAACATAAAAAATATTAAAAAAAAAATTTTAGATTTTTTTTTTGATTTTTTAAGATATTTTTTAGATTATTTTAGGTTTTTTGGGGTTTAGTTTTTAGGATTTTAGCTTGGGGGGAGGGGGGGTTAGGTTTTTTGGGGGGTGGGGGAGGGGGGTTTAAGTTTTTTTTTGTCTGTGGGGGGGGGGGGGTTAGGTTTTTTTAGCTATTTTAGGTTGTGTTCACATTGGTTCTCGCAATAAGGGTGGTTCTCGCATGAACCTTACCCTATATATATATATATATATATATATATATATATATATAGAGAGTAGGGTTCCTACGGAAAGTGTGTTTTTCCTAGAAAGTCTAGGAAGCGATCTTGTCCATCTGATTGGTGTGTTTAAGGGTTGAGATTAAATCAATGGCAATCTTGTAATAATTAACTATATTTAATAGATTGTTTTAAATTAGTAGGGGCAATTTCGTCCTTACGTGTGTTTTAAACCAATAAAAAAAACCGTCAGAGATATCACATCTCCTTAATTCACGTCAATTTCCCTCTCTCTCTCTCTAAACCCAAATTCGGAAACCCCCAAAATCATACCAAAAATACCTAAAATCATGGATGAAGATAAGAGATTTTCCTTGTTCCATATACGTAAGATCAAGTTTTCATTGTACTGCGTGTTTTACAAAGCGATTACGGGTGATTCTTGTTTGTAATTGACGGTATTTTGCTGGTTGCAGGGAAGAGATTCAAAAAGCAGGAAACTTTGGAAAGGATAAATAGCAGCGGAACAGTTACCGGAAGCCGATCGAAAGCTGGGGCGAAATTTGCTGATGTAAAACACATTTGTATGAATCTGCTTGCTGTTAAAACACAGCTGTATGAATCTGAATTGCTGTTAAAACACAGCTGTATGAATCTGAATGATAAAACACATTTGTATGAATCTGCTTGCTGTTAAAACACACTGTATGAATCTGAATGATAAAACACATTTGTATGAATCTGCTTGCTGTTAAAACACAGCTGTATGAATCTGAATGCTAAAACACAACTGTATGAATCTGCTTGCTATTAAAACACAACTGTATGAATCTGCTTGCTGTTAAAACACACATGTATGAATCTGAATGCTAAAACACAACTGTATGAATCTGCTTGCTGTTAAAACACAACTGTATGAATCTGAATGCTAAAACACAACTGTATGCATCTGCTTGCTGTTAAAACACAACTGTTTGAATCTGAATGCTAAAACACAACTGTATGAATCTGTTTGCTGTTAAAACACAGCTGTATGAATCTGAATGCTAAAACACAACTGTATGAATCTGCTTGTTGTTAAAACACAACTGTATGAATCTGAATAATAAAACACAGCTGTATGAATCTGCTTGCTGTTAAAACACATCACCAAGAACAAACTGTTAAAACACAGTACCAAGAACATGCTGATAGATTCCAGCAAGAAAAAGAAGGAATGATTGATATTACGTGAGATCAGAAATCGAAAACAATAAATTCCGAAATTTATGGATAGTTAGTTACTGAAGATAATTTCCTAAAATAAAAATAGATTGTGAAAGTACATAAATGCCCTTTTAGATAAAATCCTTCAATGCCACATGTCGCGTTCTTATTGCTTCCTAGACTTTCTAGGAAAAACACACTTTCCACCCAACTCCTACTCTATATATATATATATATATATATATATATTATAGATGCCCAAAAAATATTCAGCCCAACTTAATATTCAGCCAAAAAAAAAAACCCAAAAAATATTTCGCACTTTATTTTGTGCTTCTTGATATTGTTAAGAACATTTTTAGAATCATGATTTTAGTTGTGTATTGCTTTTGTTAGTGAAGTGTTAGACATGTTTTAATTAAGTTAGGATTTGTTTTTGTTGAACGAAGCCTTATAATTCAATTGAGCGAAACCGAGAGAAAATGATTCGCTCGATTTTTTTTAGGATTTGATAAAACCGAGCGAAAACGATCCGATCGATTCAAATTCAATCCGAGCATGAGCATCACTTTTGTGCTCGGTTTTGCAAATTTGATCCAATCGGATTGGTTGTAATTCAATCCGAGCATGAGCAGACCCTCGATCGGATCGGATGAGCTCATGAACACCCCTACCTGTGATATAAGTCGCAGTTAGACCTTTTAGTTTGGGAATGAACTTTCACAGTTTGTGTTTTCTTATTTCATCAGTAGCATTTCAAATCATTTTAATTTGACATTGTTTTAAGAAAAAAACAGTTGTTTAAATATATAAGTTTGTATGTATTTTAACTGAGATAAAATCACTACTTGATGTACTCTTAACATTTATATATTACTAGTCTAAGTACCCGTGTAATACACGGGTGGCTTAACACCAACTAAACACATACAAATTCTAAACGTTTAATCGTTAAACTGTTAATTCGAAGCCATAATATTTTAAGATTGTTGACAAAGTGCCAATACTACATCTACCTAATGTTCGTTAGATATTAAGTTTTTCTTAACGAAATCTTCATGATGTTTTCATGACTTTTGGCGAATAAGACTTGAACCGGCAGTGTTGACATCTAAATTTACATTATCACATGAAAAAATATTAAACAGGGGAATTGTAGGCACCATTTTATTTGAAAGGATTTCAAAGGAATAGATGAAAAAGGAAATGGGAACTAAGGTAGTAAAAAAAAACGGTTTTATATTGGCAATAAGATGGGTAATAAAAGGACAAATGGCAAAACACGGGTTGCTAAACAAAAAACAATTTATACTTTAATGCGTAAATACTTTATTATACGTTCGTTCGAATAGAAACAAAAATGATAGAAAGTACGTGAACTAAGATAAATACATGATAAACATAAAAAATTCACAAGCAATTGAATATCTCTTTATATACAACATTCATTGTTTTATTTGTAGGTCTGCCTTCATTGTCAAGTATTAGTAACTTGATTCCATCTCGTGTTGTAACCCTAGATAAAGCTACGTACAATTGACCATGTGTGAAAACTGGTTGTCTTAAGTACAAACCAACCTTAGATAGCGACTGTTCCTGGCTTTTGTTAATCGTCATCGCAAAACATACCGTTATTGGAAATTGCCTCCTTTGAAATGCAAAAGGAATCTTTCTGTCCGAAGGTACCAAATTCATTCTAGGTATGAATGTCCGAGAACCAATATTTCCACCTGAAATTATCTCAACTTCAATTACACGGCTGTAAAGTTTTGTAACCTTTAACCTTGTACCGTTACACAAACCATTTCGTTGGTCAATATTTCGTAACAACATTATTGGAACACCAACTTTAAGCACTAACCTATGATTTGGTAAACCAGATACTTTAAGACCATTCAGCACGTCGGGTGAGTATAACTTTTGCTGAATAGCATTGCCATCTTCTGTAGGGCATAGACTGTCTGCACTAAGATACTCTTTTTCTTCACCTGGGAAAAGTGCCAAAAATCTGTCGTTAATCTCGTGAACCACCTCATTCTTAGGCGCAAGTATAGCTCTAGTACTAAAGTAGTTACGATCATTGTAGTTCTCCAAGATTGACGGATAGACAAAATCAATCAGGCTAGAAATTGGATCAGATGTGTTGTCAATTAAAAGCTCAGGTGGTATTTCAATTATTGCTTCTCCGTCATTCGAACCACCAACATTTCCCTCACCAACGTCCAACAACCATTTTGCAAAATTATTGATCTCTTCAAGTTCAAATGACGGTCTTCCAACGGTTAACCTCATGTTTCTAGTTAACGACAACAACTTACAGTTCCTCTATAAACAAGACGAACACAATGAGGCATTCACAATTTCTTGTCATCCACCGTTTGGAACAACAGGTAATATTTGCCTAAAATCACCACCAAAAACAATAACCTTTCCACCAAATAATACATCAGGTCTGGATGAATTAGAGATATTGAAAATGTCATGCATAGTTCTATCCAAAGCCTCAAATGCATGTTTATGAACCATAGGAGCTTCATCCCCATATAATGAGTTTGGTCTGTTGTAGTAATTTAGCTACATCATCGTCAGGTTTAATGTGACAAACAAAATCCTCATTAAGATTCAAAGGTATATGAAACCTAGAATGCGCCGTTCTTCCTCCATCCAATAGCAATGATGCAATTCCGCTAGATGCAACGTTTAATACGATCTCACCTTTTGACCTAATTGCAACAGACAATGTTTTCCATAAAAATGTTTTACCAGTCCCGCCATAACCGTAAACAAAAAATACTCCTCCATTGTCTCCATCAACTGCGTTCATAATTTCTTCATATACTGAACGTTGTTCATCCGTTAACAAATTCACCTGACCTTGATAAACATTTTGTAAATCTGTTCTGTCGTAGGCAAGCTCTTCATTAATCAATCGGCAGCGAAAGTTATCTAAAGATGAAGTATCTGGGTAAGGCATTGATACAAATCTTCGAAGCGATGAATTATTTCGAGTTAAAAACTTCTCAATTTCGCATAAAACATAGTTCTTTAGTTGCTCATCAGGAATTGATAAACCTGTGAAAATTCAGAATAACATATAAATATAATGATAAATTCATAATAACTGTAACAAAATATAATATTAATTTTATAATTTTACCTGAAACACGATGATACTTTGAGAATCTGTAAAGAAAATCATCTGTCATATACTTCCATGTGCTTTCCATGACTACTTCAGGTCTAGATAAAGTGCTTGACAGTAACATGGTGGCGAATAAATTGCGAATATAACATGCGCTACCTGATATATTTTCTTCTTTGATGGCCTCAATGTACTCCGAGTCGTCATTCAACAAACCAAGCGCATAGCAATCATCTCTAAAAGTATCGTACACTCGACCGTTAACTGTTTTAATATCATCAAACGATGTTGGTCCTTTAACTTTGTTAAGAAGAATTCTTAAATAGTAGGCTTCACCAGTAGACGGAGAAACGGAATGAATTCTGCCAATTGTTTTTCCTTTTATTCTCGGAACCCATATACGCTGGTCAAGCTTCCACACATAAAAACGTGGAAACTGTACATATGTTAGTGTACGTGCAACGGTGTCGTTAGGATCTTGATTACGTTGCATCCAAGACAAAAACATTGATGAGTTCACAGATGGCTTGTTTAGGACGTGATTAATATCTTCATCAGGACCGAAATAAACTGTTTGTTGTCCAGGAAGATGGAAAGGCAACCTCATAACAGAAGGGCTCCTATAATTAACTTCATTCGAAAAAATCCTCCAAGAGGCTTCACAAGCCGATATATACCTACAATCATAATACTCTTTAATTTCATCATTTTCTGGTTGCTCGTTTACATTATTGCTCGGAACCACAGCAACTGTTGCTCTATCAGGCCCTTTATTAATATATTTGAACAAATACTTTATTGACGCTGCTTGGTTGCACCATTCAACGTTTATATGTGCCTGATATCTTTTCAAAAGATTTTTGTTGTAAGGTACAACACTTCTGTTGTCTAACTCAATTCTATTTTTTAAAACGAAAGCACCGTCATCTCTTCTTCTGTATAAGGGAAATCCGTTACAATCCAAGGTTGAGTGATCTTGAAATTTCTTGGGAAAACCTTTTGAACATGTTCTATCAACCATACATGGAGAGCTCATTCTAGCGTTACCACATGGACCATGAATCATAAGGTCTTTCACAAGCGTATATAGTTCCGGGTCTTCGTTTATATCAGGGATTTCTGCAGAAATAAACTGATCAACATGGTCTACAGTTGGAAGTTTGTAATCATTCTCCATAAATAAGCACATATGCGCATGAGGCAATCCTCGCTTCTGAAACTCAATAGTGTAAATAACTACACAAAAAGGTAAGAAACTGTTACATATCATTGAGATCATGTTTAAAAAGGTAAAATTAATAACATACCAGCTGCAGCTTTTCCAAACAAATGACGGTCTTTCAAATCTTTGCAAATTGCATCAAGCTTTATTTTAAACATTCGCGATAGAATATCAGGCCTATCCTCCGGATTAAGATTTGTGTCCTTAAGAAACCTTTGAACCTCCGGCCACTTGGGATTGCAGGTAATGGTTATAAAAAAGTCGGGATAACCATACCAGTTACAAATAGCCATAGCGTCTTGATAATTTTGCATCATATATCGTGACCCACCTGTAAACGAAGATGGAAGGAAAATACGTTTTCCAACCTTAGACAAATCTTGTTGGCCGTTAGATCTTAGTTTGCGGATACTCTCGTATGTATCAGACCTGAGATCATGTTGCTGAAATCTTATAAAGTTAAGTCGCTCGCTCTCAATCATCGTATAAGCATCAACCAAGAACTGTTGGAATAACCGTCGAGAATTTAGAATCAATGAAAACTGGTTCCTACAATCTTGTACACGATACGCAAAGAACTCTCTCATTGTACAATTCGGACGTTTCTTGTTAGTAACATCAATGACACCCCTATGAGGTATGTCAATTCTGTAACCGTCGTCTCCATATGGGAACAAAATAGGATACTGAAGTGCAAGATACGAAGGATGCAACTCACTTATTCTTTTTAATGACCCCGTTTGTGTCTCGACAACGATATCTCTATTCTCAAGGCCGTTATCAATATCTCCAACAATAAGAGCGGCAAGCTCGGATGAAGTAGGTAAGTTATAAGTCCGACCATCTTTTTCTCTTTTCCCAATAAGGCGAAGCTTCAAAGTAGTATTAGGATTCTCTTGGAAGCAATCTCTAACCATCCTATAAATTTTCACAAGAACATTGTTGGCATCCAACATTGCTTTGATTTGTTGTATCAACTTATTATCAGTTTCGTCTGAAGAAGTTGATGCAGAAGCATCATCTAAAGACCTGTTTCATAAAATTGACATAGTAAGTAAATATGTAGTTAAAACAAATGTTATAAAAAAATAAGTATTTCCATGGTACCTAAAAACTGATTGCCTGTTTGACAACTCATTTTCAGTATCGTATATGTATAACTGACAAAATTTTGGTTTCCCTCCGTTTTCTGGCACAAGACTACCAATAGCATGATAATTTTCACCACTAATTCTGTAGCAAAAAGGACCATTACCAGTATTGACGGTGTGGACAACCTTACCACCCATTGACGTAAACGCAAACATAGAATTGTAACGTCGAATGTTCTTCAAAAAGTGCATGCTTTCGTTATCATTGGACATGAATAAACTTTTATAATAAGGTGACGCAGATTTGTAATCAGGTAACACAACTTTGGCATAACCACAACATAACATATGACATATTTTGCCACCTTCTTTTCTTCCGTTTCCTTTCTCTGCATCCCATAAGTTTGCAAAACAAACTTCACAAGTAATAACTTGATCACCATGATCCAAATATTCTGTTAAAACATACAACATTAGAGTTATATATACAACATTCATTAAAATAAAATAAGATATACATATTTATAAGTTTATATTTTTACATTATGTAGCATTACTTATAAACAAACCTAACCTGTAGAAACACCTTTATAAGGATCTCGTTCTACGGTTTCCTCTGTGGTCAAGTCGCTCATTGGTATAGGAGATGAAATACGTGGTTTGCTTACCAACTTACGTTTCCCAGATGATAGCCTTGGAAAATTACAACTCAAAGACGATGTGCGGGTGGTTGATGTGATGTGATGTTGCGTAACACACGGAGTGGAAATAGAATTAATATTGGTGGATACAATATTGAGGGATGACGATGTAGTTCCTCCATTTGATCTCTTATTATCCAATAATAATTTCCTTAATTTCCTTCTATGAGAAGCCTCGTCTTGAGTAACAATTGGGAGGACAACTAACAGAAAATCGTATACATATTCACAAAATTATAATCAAAAAATAAAAACAAATAAAAATAGTTAGTTGTAAATCAAGAAAGGATAATTTGAATTTTGTTAAAAAAAAATAGAGCTAAAAATAATACCATTAGTTATGCTTGATAAAGGTCTTCTGCCTCGTCGAACTTTGAAGAGACATAAATAAAAAAATCGAAGAATTAATAAACAATTCGAGCATAATAGTTAGCTAACTAAGTAGGCATAAAATAATCGAAATGGATAATGAAATAATTAGTGTTATACCGTTAACAATGTCGGTGGATGTGTTTCCATTTCGGTGAACTGCGCATAAAAAAAATCTATCTCTTATACTCAAATACTTGTTAAAATAATTATCATGTGCTATATAATTTTAAAGTTATTGTTTTTTAGGAATGAGTACGAAAAAAGTTTAATAACTATAAATAACTTACCATTCTGAGTGTTTTCTTTATCGATGTCATTGTATACGGAAACAGTCTTTGGTCGTTTAGGCATTGCGGGCAATTTAAAAAAAAGTCGTGTTACAATAAACAGTTGATATGTTGAATCACATGTTAAGTAATATTTAATCAATCCAGATTAAGATATAAACTCTAACTAACAATTATGGTGGTAATTGTGTAGATTGATCTCTATTTTATAAGCAGTCATAAATCATACTATTTATTTCAACAAATATAAACAAAAAACGGTTCCACATCAGTCTATATTAACAATGGAATGCATTAACATTAATCAACAAAAATTAATATGAAAAACATCATAATTTATAAAAACAAAATAAAAACATAAAATTGTTAAATAAAGTAAGTACTTGAGAACAATAAATACAAAAACCAAAACATATTATATAAGTTCTAACTAAAAGGAGAAATAATAGTCTCTATAAATAACGCTCCGTTAACTCCGTTAAATGTATCAACATCTTGTACATATTCCAACTCTTCGCTCGTTAGTTTAACGGTAACCATATGTCCCCATTCACTCATTAAAACCCATGTATTGTACTCCATTATATGTGGTTGGTGCCGCCTACTTTGGAAAGAAACTGTTTGAGAATTCTGAAAAGAAAAAACCTTATGCCATACTTCACCTTCGAGTTTGAAGAGTTCAACAATAAGCTCTTCAGGTTCGGAAACAACAAACATGTGAATATTCCGGTTTAATGTGATAAGATGCCCTTGGCTAGGAATTAGATCTTTACTCAAAGGAAAATTAATAAGTTTGAATGTTTCAGATAAAACATCAAAAGCAACTATAAACTTCTTTCCAATTACCCACCAAGATTGTGAAACAATGAAGTATACAGTGTTAGCGGATAGTGTTCCAACAGACCACGCATAAGAACTTGAACCAAAGTTAGTTGCATTCATGAATTCGACATCTCTCCATGTACCAAAACGTCGAGAATACACACTTGCAAATACATTATTGTATCGACGTTTGATGTGGAGTACTTTAAGGTCGTTAGATTGATCATAGTAGATAGCGCCAGTATCATATTCGTGCTCGTATCCATGTTTCGGGTAGTCAACAGATAAAATAGTATACCAATTAGTAGTTGGATTCCAAAGGATAAGTTTTCTAATAAAGTAAACTAATAAAAGTCCGTGGAGAGAAGAAAGAAAACGTAATGACATTGGTGGAGTCTCGAAAGGAAAAGATATACTTTTCCTTGAACCAGATTCAATCTTGCCACAGATTAGGTTATCAACATCTATTGACATATCATTCAAAGATATTAGCTTCCGATTATTAGCTTTATTAAGGCATACACAATGCAACATGGCAAACTGATTAGTTGATAATTCTGCACACCATGCTTTACTAACACATTTGAATTGACAAATTGATTTTGCAGGGAGCCTAGACAAAACTTCCACGACTAAGGTGTCAAAATCAATAGCTTCCATGAACTGAACTACATCGGAAAAAAACAAATATGAAATACATAACAATGATGATTTGTGTATATCTATATATGTATTAATATAAATATACATTATAATCACAACATGTAACAAAAGTGATTGATACTATGCAAAAACAAATATTGTGAAAAATGATAATCACAGCATGTAACTTAACTGAATGATACTATGCGAAAACAAATATGGTGAAAAAAAAACATACCAGTAAAAATGAAATGTTAAATCATTAGCATAAGAATAGATTAAAATACAAAGTGAACAAACTAACCGAGTTCAAATGTTGAATGACCAGGAGCAAATAAGAAACGGAAGAAACGTGTTGTAATCAATTCTTATTGAATCACCCAATACGAAGTGAATTGGTGATATAGAACATTCAAATTCAAACAAACTCTATATCAATATATAGAGATAGAGATAGAACATACAAAAAAATGGAAATATATTTATGATAAATAGTACTTTTGGAAGTGATTAAATTGTAATATAGCTTTTCATAAATAAATATACTTACCTTATATTAAATATTTTTTTAAGGAAAATAAAATTGATCACATCTTTCAAATTAAATAACAAAATTGTATTGTGGAAATATAAAGATTGTAACTAATTACTAAAATAGACATATCAAATACAAACATCATTGAAACTATTATAAAATAAGTTTTTGGTATCATTACAAAAAATCTAAATAAACTAAACCATAGTAAAGTAAGCAAAGTTTTGATGTTCATCAAACCAACCACCAAAATGTATCTATTTAAAACACTAACAAAAAAGTTACCAAACGATAACTGTTTTAAACAAAATGTATACCAGTATTCCTTAGATCGAACTTACATTTTTCAACACAATCTTCCTCTGTGAAGTTACATATGTGAAGTGCAGCATGTGTCCAAACTGCAACTGGTTATCTTCCATGAATTTCCTCCAATCATCAACGGTGTAACGTAACGTACCACCGTTTAATTCGGTCTTTGTCTCATAAACTTCAACGTCACCATTCATGTTTTGCACAGATAAAGGTTGCAAGCTTTCAGACAGGCTTGCTCTATTAACAACCTCAACAGGAAGCCGCTAAATGCATTGAAAGAAAACAAAATATAAGTGAATAGAAATAATTTAAAAAAAATATGATGGTAAATCATGTAAAAAAAAACCTACCAGCCTATATTCTGCTTTACGACTAAAGTTGAAGAATTCAGGATCCATGCCGACACCGGAAACTTTGCTTGCATTCCTTGTAACCTTCTTTCGATGCTTCACATTTTGAACAACACTTAACCGTTTGTTTGCCTTGTTTATCAAAAAAAGATATATACAGGTAGTTAACAACAAATTTTGCATATATAGGACACTTAAAGTTATCTTGTACAAAGACTATTTATGAAAACGGATAACATACTGATTTGACTGGAAAACAATTATTTTACTTAAATAAACTTACATTTAAATATGATATATACACTTTGTACGACTTATAAACAATTATAAGTAAACACGTTAGTAAAATTAATAAAAATACAATAAATATTAAATACCTTGACGGTTTCAGCAGATGTTGTAAAACGTTTTCGGCCTTTGCATTCTCTGTTCAAATTCTCAACAGTTTCGGATCCGTCGACAAAAATTTTAGCTTTTCCTTTTCCCTTAACCTGTTGTGAAATAATAGTCTAAGCAAATCCTTTATTTTACATATAAAGCTATAATTAAACCAACATAATGAGACAGAATAACCAAGATTTGTTTATAAACTGAAAGTTACCCACCTTGCTCCAAAAACATACCTAACCAAAACATAAACCAAAGCGCACCTTGTTTAAATGCTGGTTATTGGATTTATTGACCAAATTCATTTTTAGGGCAACCATTTAATCATGACATTCATTATTAGGTGATTCACAACAACTTTAGGCAAAAACTTTAAAGCTCAAATTTAGTCTTTAAGCACAAAACCGGACAATTTAGAGGTAAAGTTTAAAGATGAATGTGAAATTTTGGTTTTGGTTAATTTAAAGCCCAAAACAGACAAATGAACACCGTAAAGTCGTACATAGATAGTTGTTTTCAGCAAATTGATTTAACAATGTCTTTGTACAAATAAACAACAAAAAACAACCTATAACACTAATGATATAGATGCAAGCTTAGGTTTCAAATCACTACTGAAGTTCGTATGGGTTAATTCAAACTTGGATTTGTAAACATGAGTTTTAATAAGCAATTATCATCATTTAAATAATATAAATATATACAACTAATATGAGCATTGAAACTATTTCATGTACCTTACTTATCCAGCAAATTGATTTAACAATGTTTTTGTACAAACAAACAACCAAACACAGCCTAAAACAGTAATGATATAGATGCAACATTAGGTTTCAAATAAGTACTGAAGTTCGTATGGTTAATACGCAATTATCACCATTTAAATAATATAAATTTATGTATTAGTCGTGGTAAACTTACATGTTGCATTGTCTTGAAATGTAAAACATGATCTTCTTTCAACTTCTCTTTAACATGAACCTTCTTCGGTGTTCGTGACGGGACTGTTCGTGATGGAATTTCATCAGGAATATCTTGGATATAATCTTCATCTATGTCCTGAAAAACAACATTTTAAAGAAAAATAAAAGAAGGTTCAAAATGGATACAAAATCTATTACTTAATAAATACAAACCTTCAAAAGCGTTTTAGAGTAATCGGCCTTAGATATCTGAACTACATCATCATCATCATCAGATTCAATCTTCTTACTCAACCTTATCTCAACCTCGTCTCGATACACGGTTAAGCCAAACATAACATCATTAAGTTTTTCAAAAACCAGTAAAGCATCTTCTTGAACGCCAAGATCGTTGCAAAGTTGAGTCCAACCTTGTGAAAATACATAGTTTGAATTAAACTTACTTGTTGACACTGTCCACGGAGAACCCTTGTAATTTATTTCATATGACTCAGCCACTACATTGTCTTCAAAGCATTGTTGAACAAAAGAATCTTCAATTATCTACATAATATGAAACATAACACATTGAATGTTCACTTGTACGTTATACTATAAAGTGTGAAAAACATGTTAACGATAAAATGTAATGACAATAAAATCAGATTAAGTACCGTAAAACCCAAACTTAGATGACGATTAATTGTGAAATAAGATTGATCACAGACGCTGTTAACATAAGATGAAAGATGGAGACCAAAATGGCTCAATGGAAGAAAGGTCAGCAGACAATCCTTTTGAAGTTTGAGTTCTGAAACAACTGTTTGCCAGCCGTCAGTTAAGACTGTCATACATTGTACTCGTTTCAACATTACGACCCATTTTTTCCCACTTGAGTGATATATACGCAGCTTCCTATCAGCCCAATTCTCTCCATAGTATTGAGTAGCAAATGTGATCGGGACATCCTGTATATATATATTAATATTAACTATATTTAGTATTATAAGTTTCAAACATCAAAATACTATAAAATAATACTCAAAAAATTGAATTATAGGTAACATAAAAAATGCTTACTATACTCAATGATGATGGGTTCAGAAGATACTTTACAAACGAAGTATACATTTTCAAACCTGCAACAATAAATATGTTAAGACGAATGATTTCATAAAACAAATAATATCACATTCTAATACTTTACCGGACACTAATCTATACATTATACACAAAAAACACTACGAACAGAACACTGATTTGACTATAAAAACTGAAGATTCAAATCATGCAACAACCAAACTTATATGGTCCAAAAAATCAAAATTTCTATGACCTTACAGACAATATTATAACTAACTTCAATGATTCTGAAATTTAAAGTTCGTATACCCGTATCTATCAAATTTTAAGTCAATGATTAAATACAGAATCATCATTTCAGGTTTATGTCTAAATTATGATCGGTATATACACACAAGTTGAACATAGCATAACAAAAATAAACTACAAACACTAAATTTCAAACAATTAAAGACTCAATCTTACAATAAACAACAATATAAACGGTTAATATTCAAAGTAAATCAATGTAATGGTAAAAACTCAACGATAGGAACAATTAAATCAAAAATTTATGAAAAATCTGAAGGAACTTAAATGTTGTTACCTTTACATAAAGATTACAAACCCTAGTTCCGGCGCCGACAACTTTAAGAACGATGTTCCCGGCGACAATCCGAGCAGTAGTTCCGATCGGCGATTAGCTTTCTCCTTGGGATGATAAGAGTGATGATATGATGGTAGAGTATGGTAAGGACAATCTCCATAATTAGAACCGCCATTTGAAATGTTACATAAACATCCCCTATAGTTTTAAATTTTACGAAAATAACATGGATTTAACAATAAATTACAACAACACCCTTTTATGTTTCACTAATGGTTACTAAATATTGAATAAAGTGTTAAATAATTAGAATTATTATTACATTAGTACATATGTAATAAATTAGTGAATTGGTAAATGTTGTTTAAATTTTTTGTGTTCAATTTTTCATTTTTTATATTAAATTTATATAATTAAATTTAAATAAAGCGTAACCTCCAATTATGACAGATGTTAATATAACATATAATGTAACCTCCAATATATCAACCGTAAATAATGAAAGGTTGCCAATCTATCTTTATAAACAAAAAAAAACCGATAAATATTAATAATTAAAGAATGTATGAAAGGTGGGTTAATAAACGATAAAAAGGAATGTATGAGTAAAAATTAAAAAAATTTAATACTAAGGAAACAAATAATTTTCTACTAAATTCTGTATCCTAAAACAATTTAAGGAGCACCTTCTTCAATAACTTCTTCTTTACACTCTATTTTAACACGTGCAAGACGACGTTCAGGAATACGGACCAAATCTTCTGTGCCTCTAAAAACCATCATATCAAATTTTGATTCCGAAATCATCTCAAAAATAATATAGTGTTCGTCTATAATTTTCATGTCTTCTTTAATTTGTTTCCATCCAGTAGTGAAATAAAAATTTTGACCATGCTTCTCCATAAAAACCAACCATGTACGGTTAGGAAAAGCAGTAATAGTAACATGGTTGGTAGGTATTGTGTTCTTCAACTTATGATGAACAAAAAATCTATTGATAAGCTGCAAGTCAAAAAAAAAATTATGTTCAAGAAAGTTGTATACAATTAGTAAATAGCTAATATAGTATAAGTATATAAAAAATTAAATACCAAATGATCTTTATGTTCACAAAACTGTGATGTTTGGCAGTATAAGAAATCATCTTGAGAAATTGCCAAATCTTGATAGAAGTATATGAGTCGAAAAGTTAGACTACCTTCGTACCAAAATAAAAGCAATGACTTATTTGGTAATAGTAGTGACTGTATCATGTTAAACCATCCATCATGAAAAAAATATGAAGACCCTGCTTTTCTAACCCTGACAGAAAAAACTCTTCGATCAGTCGTGATGATTTGAACCATACAATCAGGAGGTAACTTGAAATCAGCTACCCAATTGTGGTAATTCCTTGGTAAAATCTGTATACAAAGTAAATAACAAAAATTAAAATAAAAATAAAAATAAAAATAAAAATAAAGAAAACATTTACATACTCGAGATTTCATATTGTTGTCTGAAAGATAAAGTAAAAAACAATTAAAAAACTCCATTGATATATGAATGTTGGACGGAATGAAGATGATTATGTATTATGTATAGTTAGAAGATAAAATTATTTATAGATGTACTAAATACTCTCAATTATGGAAAAATATATTTTTGTCAATTTTATGCACAAATATAATACTATTTTATAAAATAAGATGTAAGAGTACAGCTTATTTGTTACAAAAAGTGGGAATTAGAAAATTAAAAGTATAAATAAATTTTTCTACGAAATTAATGGAGTGTATTTAAAGTTTTTAAATTTAAACCGGATTGTATTTTTAAAATTTTGTAGTACTTAAAAAACTTTATTTTTTTTAAATAGTATGTAATACTTTCTATAACCTGATTAATATATATGTTTAGAATCAATTATGGTAACTGTATATAAAAAAATTAGATAATGTATTAACTACATTACTAAAATACATTACATTACATCTATAATTAAATTGCTCATAATTTAAAAAAGAATTAGATAATTATGGTAACTGTAAATAAAAAAATTAGAGAATGTATTAACTACATTACTTAAATACATTACATTACATCTATAATTAAATTGCTCATAATTTTAAAAATCAACCAAAATTTGAATTTTATTTACAAATACTATAATTTAATATGAATATTTAAAATAATATAAAAGTATAGTTTTTTAAATGTTCTGTATTAATTAAAAAACGTAATTTTTTTAGTAACATTATAAATTTGAAAAAACAGATTGTACAATTTTTTTAGTAACATAATTTTTTTCAAAAACGGATTGTATTTTTTTGAAAAACGGATTATCGAAAGATATATTGGGTCTTATATTTTTAATAACATTATTTTTTTGAAAATGGAAAGTATTTTTTTGTTTTTGTATTAATTAAAAAAAGTAAAATATTGTTATCTTAATATTATGTAATACTTTATATAGCCTGATTTAAAGTATAAAATATATTAGCTCATATATTTTTAGTAACAGTATAAATAATGAAACGATATATTATTACAATAAGAGTTAGCAAAAAGAATAATGATGACATATATATAAGAAACAAAAAGTAAAATTACCAAAAAAAATTACCAAAAAAACATTGTTATTCAAAACAATTAACTAAACCATCAGAATCATCATGTTCATATAAAAAAACCACTCAATTCAAACCATTGTCAAATTTCAAAAAAAAAAAAGAAACATAGAAAATATCCAAATACTGAAGCAAAAAGAAACAATGAGATAAAATGTTTGAATTATAGGTTACTACTTTTCTGTTTTTGGAATTAGAAGCACTGCATCGACACCACCCTCTTTACGCATTTTTTATGAAGACTGCGAAGAAAAATCATCCACGTCATACACGGTTTCCAAATTGCGTTTCAAGTCACCTTCGCTCATCGTATCCAAAATAGTATCATTCTCATCAAAGGATGTTGTAAACCCAACTTTAAAAACATTTGAGCAAGGGGTTACATCGTCTCCAGTTTGGGATATAGAATCCTACAAATATCAAATAATTAAAGAGGGATGAGTTATATATACCTTTAACAAATAAAGAGTAAAAATTAAATCATATATAAAGTAAAAGATAGTAAACCTTAACAGGCCAATCGACATTACGATTTGCATCGGATGGTTCGACATTGACGGCTTCCTCATCAATAGGCTGATTTTATTTTTAAAAAAAAAAGTATCAAAAAAATGATAATAATTATAAGTTAAACATTGTTGGCAAATTGTAATTATAGTAGGAAACGTGAAATGGAATAAATATACCTGAATAGTGTCAAAATGTTTATCAAGCTCGGACAGAATCACCGGGTTATCAGTCATCTTGGAGACCGAGTAGCCATCAGCCTTCTTGCTAATGTTAAAAGAAGAAACAGCAATCTTGAACGCAAACTTCATATTGAGTAAAGAATTTAGCTCCTTTGGAAAGTTTCCTTCGTTTGCTAACTGTTGAAAAACAAAATATACTTCAATATGGTAGAATAACCAAACATATGATAAAAACAATTATTTACTACATACTTCAATGTTGTTGTCCAACAGCTGATTCGCATTAACCTTCAAAAGCTTTGTCACCTCACGCTCAAACAATGTCAAAGTCACAAT
>JARYGA010060488.1:0-46349 GCA_030545235.1 Helianthus tuberosus | reverse complement strand
TGGTACTGATGGTTTTGAAGAGGTTACTGTCTTGGAATGCAAGACTGATGTTTGTAATACAAGGACCGTTTCATCAATTCCAAGGTAAATATTATCCATATTAACCTTTGTTTGTCAAAAAAAAACAAAATCTTATTAATATATTATGCAGAATTAGGCTTTCTATACGTGTGCAAGATTGTACTGGCATTGTGACTTTGACATTGTTTGAGCGTGAGGTGACAAAGCTTTTGAAGGTTAATACGAATCAGCTGTTGGACAACAACATTGAAGTATGTACTAAATAATTGTTTTTATCATATGTTTGGTTATTCTACCACATTGAAGTATATTTTGTTTTTCAACAGTTAGCAAACGAAGGAAACTTTCCAAAGGAGCTAAATTCTTTACTCAATATGAAGTTTGCGTTCAAGATTGCTGTTTCTTCTTTTAACATTAGCAAGAAGGCTGATGGCTACTCGGTCTCCAAGATGACTGATAACCCGGTGATTCTGTCCGAGCTTGATAAACATTTTGACACTATTCAGGGATATTTATTCCATTTCACGTTTCCTACTATAATTACAATTTGCCAACAATGTTTAACTTATAATTATTATCATTTTTTTGATACTTTTTTTTTTAAAATAAAATCAGCCTATTGATGAGGAAGCCGTCAATGTCGAACCATCCGATGCAAATCGTAATGTCGATTGGCCTGTTAAGGTTTACTATCTTTTAGTTTATATATGATTTAATTTTTACTCTTTATTTGTTAAAGGTATATATAACTCATCCCTCTTTAATTATTTGATATTTGTAGGATTCTATATCCCAAACTGGAGACGATGTAACCCCTTGCTCAAATGTTTTTAAAGTTGGGTTTACAACATCCTTTGATGAGAATGATGCTATTTTGGATACGATGAGCGAAGGTGACTTGAAACGCAATTTGGAAACCGTGTATGACGTGGATGATTTTTCTTCGCAGTCTTCATCAAAAATGCGTAAAGAGGGTGGTGTCGATGCAGTGCTTCTAATTCCAAAAACAGAAAAGTAGTAACCTATAATTCAAACATTTGATCTCATTGTTTCTTTTTGCTTCAGTATTTGGATATTTTTTATGTTTTTTTTTTGAAATTTGACAATGGTTTGAATTGTGTGGTTTTTTTATATGAACATGATGATTCTGATGGTTTAGTTAATTGTTTTGAATAACAATGTTTTTTTGGTAATTTTACTTTTTGTTTCTTATATATATGTCATCATTATTCTTTTTGCTAACTCTTATTGTAATAATATATCGTTTCATTATTTATACTGTTACTAAAAATATATGAGCTAATATATTTTATACTCTAAATCAGGTTATATAAAGTATTACATAATATTAAGATAACACTATTTTACGTTTTTTAATTAATACAGAAACAAAAAAATACTTTCCATTTTCAAAAAAATAATGTTATTAAAAATATAAGACCCAATATATCTTTCGATAATCCGTTTTTCAAAAAAATACAATCCGTTTTTCAAAAAAATAATGTTACTAAAAAAATTGTACAATCTGTTTTTTCAAAAATATAATGTTACTAAAAAATTTACGTTTTTTAATTAATACAGAACATTTAAAAAACTATACTTTTATATTATTTAAAATATTCATATTAAATTATAATATTTGTAACTAAAATTCAAATTTTGGTTGATTTTTAAAATTATGAGCAATTTAATTATAGATGTAATGTAATGTATTTAAGTAATGTAGTTAATACATTATCTAATTTTTTTATATACAGTTACCATAATTATCTAATTTTTTTGTTTTAAATTATGAGCAATTTAATTATAGATGTAATGTAATGTAATGTAATGTATTTAAGTAATGTAGTTAATACATTATCTAATTTTTTTATATACAGTTACCATAATTGATTCTAAACATATATATTAATCAGGTTATAGAAAGTATTACATACTATTTAAAAAAAATAATGTTTTTAAGTACTACAAAATTTTAAAAATACAATCCGGTTTTAAATTTAAAAACTTTAAATACACTCCTTTAATTTCGTAGAAAATTTTATTTATACTTTTAATTTTCTAATTCCCACTTTTTGTAACAAATAAGCTGTACTCTTACATCTTATTTTATAAAATAGTAATATATTTGTGCATAAAATTGACAAAATATATTTTTCCATAATTGAGAGTATTTAGTACATCTATAAATAATTTTATCTTCTAACTATACATAATACATAATCATCTTCATTCCGTCCAACATTCATATATCAATGGAGTTTTTTAATTGTTTTTTACTTTATCTTTCAGACAACAAGATGAAATCTCGAGTATGTAAATGTTATCTTTATTTTAATTTTAATTTTAATATTTAATTTTTGTTATTTACTTTGTATACAGATTTTACCAAGGAATTACCACAATTGGGTAGCTGATTTCAAGTTACCTCCTGATTGTATGGTTCAAATCATCACGACTGATCGAAGAGTTTTTTCTGTCAGGGTTAGAAAAGCAGGGTCTTCATATTTTTTTCATGATGGATGGTTTAACATGATACAGTCACTACTATTACCAAATAAGTCATTGCTTTTATTTTGGTACGAAGGTAGTCTAACTTTTCGACTCATATACTTCTATCAAGATTTGGCAATTGCTCAAGATGATTTCTTATACTGCCAAACATCACAGTTTTGTGAACATAAAGATCATTTGGTATTTAATTTTTTATATACTTATACTATATTAGCTATTTACTAATTTTATACAACTTTCTTGAACATAATTATTTATTTTTGACTTGCAGCTTATCAATAGATTTTTTGTTCATCATAAGTTGAAGAACACAATACCTACCAACCATGTTACTATTACTGCTTTTCCTAACCGTACATGGTTGGTTTTTATGGAGAAGCATGGTCAAAATTTGTATTTCACTACTGGATGGAAACAAATTAAAGAAGACATGAAAATTATAGACGAACACTATATTATTTTTGAGATGATTTCGGAATCAAAATTTGATATGATGGTTTTTAGAGGCACAGAAGATTTGGTCCGTATTCCTGAACGTCGTCTTGCACGTGTTAAAATAGAGTGTAAAGAAGAAGTTATTGAAGAAGGTGCTCCTTAAATTGTTTTAGGATACAAAATTTAGTAGAAAATTATTTGTTTCCTTAGTATTAAATTTTTTTAATTTTTACTCATACATTCCTTTTTATCGTTTATTAACCCACCTTTCATACATTCTTTAATTATTAATATTTCTCGGTTTTTTTTTGTTTATAAAGATAGATTGACAACCTTTCATTATTTACGGTTGATATATTGGAGGTTACACTATATGTTATATTAACATCTGTCATAATTGGAGGTTACGCTTTATTTAAACTTCTTTATATAAATTTAATATAAAAAATGAAAAATTGAACACAAAAAATTTAAACAACATTTACCAATTCACTAATTTATTACATATGTACTAATGTAATAATAATTCTAATTATTTAACACTTTATTCAATATTTAGTAACCATTAGTGGAACATAAAAGGGTGTTGTTGTAATTTATTGTTAAATCCATGTTATTTTCGTAAATTTTAAAACTATAGGGGATGTTTATGTAACATTTCAAATGGCGGTTCTAATTATGGACATTGTCCTTACCATACTCTACCATCATATCATCACTCTTATCATCCCAAGGAGAAAGCTTATCGCCGATCGGAACTACTGCTCGGATTGTCGCCGGAAACATCGTTCTTAAAGTTGTCGGCGCCGGAACTAGGGCTTGGAATCTTTATGTAAAGGTAACAACATTTAAGTTCCTTCAGATTTTTCATAAATTTTTGATTTAATTGTTCCTATCGTTGAGTTTTTACCATTACATTGATTTACTTTGAATATTAACCGTTTATATTGTTGTTTATTGTAAGATTGAGTCTTTAATTGTTTGAAAATTAGTGTTTGTAGTTTATTTTTGTTATGCTATGTTCAACTTGTGTGTATATACCGATCGTAATTTAGACATAAACCTTAAATGATGATTCTGTATTTAATCATTGACTTAAAATTTGATAGATACGGGTATACGAACTTTAAATTTCAGAATCATTGAATTTAGTTATAATATTGTCTGTAAGGTCATAGAAATTTTGATTTTTTGAACCATATAAGTTTGGTTGTTGCATGATTTGAATCTTCAGTATTTATAGTCAAATCAGTGTTCTGTTCGTAGTGTTTTTTGTGTATAATGTATAGATTAGTGTTCGGTAAAGTATGAGAATGTGATATTATTTGTTTTTTGAAATCATTCGTCTTAGCATATTTATTGTTGCAGGTTTGAAAATGTATACTTCATTTGTAAAGTATCTTCTGAACCCATCATCATTGAGTATAGTAAGCATTTTTTATGTTACCTATAATTCAATTTTTTGAGTATTATTTTTTAGTATTTTGATGTTTGAAACTTATAATACTAAATATACTTAATATTAATATATATATACAGGATGTCCCGATCACATTTGTTACTCAATTCTATGGAGAGAATTGGGCTGATAGGAAGCTGCGTATATATCACTCAAGTGGGAAAAAATGGGTCGTAATGTTGAAACGAGTACAATGTATGCCAGTATTAACTGACAGCTGGCAAACAGTTGTTTCAGAACTCAAACTTCAAAAGGATTGTCTGCTGACCTTTCTTCCATTGAGCCATTTTGGTCTCCATCTTTCATCTTATGTTAACAGCGTCTGTGATCAATCTTATTTCACAATTAATCGTCATCTAAGTTTGGGTTTTACGGTACTTAATCTGATTTTATTTTCATTACATTTTATCGTTAACATGTTTTTCACACTTTATAGTATAACGTACAAGTGAACATTCAATGTGTTATGTTTCATATTATGTAGATAATTGAAGATTCTTTTGTTCAACAATGCTTTGAAGACAATGTAGTGGCTGAGTCATATGAAATAAATTACAAGGGTTCTCCGTGGACAGTGTCAACAAGTAAGTTTAATTCAAACTATGTATTTTCACAAGGTTGGACTCAACTTTGCAACGATCTTGGCGTTCAAGAAGATGATTTACTGGTTTTTGAAAAACTTAATGATGTTATGTTTGGCTTAACCGTGTATCGAGACGAGGTTGAGATAAGGTTGAGCAAGAAGGTTGAATCTGATGATGATGATGTAGTTCAGATCTCTAAGGCCGATTACTCTAAAACGCTTTTGAAGGTTTGTATTTATTAAGTAATAGATTTTGTATCCATTTTGAACCTTCTTTTATTTTTCTTTAAAATGTTGTTTTTCAGGACATAGATGAAGATTATATCCAAGATATTCCTGATGAAAGTCCATCACGAACAGTCCCGTCACGAACACCGAAGAAGGTTCATGTTAAAGAGAAGTTGAAAGAAGATGATGTTTTACATTTCAAGACAATGCAACATGTAAGTTTACCACGACTAATACATAAATTTATATTATTTAAATGATGATAATTGCGTATTAACCATACGAACTTCAGTACTTATTTGAAACCTAATGTTGCATCTATATCATTAGTGTTTTAGGCTGTGTTTGGTTGTTTGTTTGTACAAAAACATTGTTAAATCAATTTGCTGGATAAGTAAGGTACATGAAATAGTTTCAATGCTCATATTAGTTGTATATATTTATATTATTTAAATGATGATAATTGCTTATTAAAACTCATGTTTACAAATCCAAGTTTGAATTAACCCATACGAACTTCAGTAGTGATTTGAAACCTAAGCTTGCATCTATATCATTAGTGTTATAGGCTGTTTTTTGTTGTTTATTTGTACAAAGACATTGTTAAATCAATTTGCTGAAAACAACTATCTATGTACGACTTTACGGTGTTCATTTGTCTGTTTTGGGCTTAAAATTAACCAAAACCAAAATTTCACATTCATCTTTAAACTTTACCTCTAAATTGTCCGGTTTTGGGCTTAAAGACTAAATTTGAGCTTTAAAGTTTTTGCCTAAAGTTGTTGTGAATCACCTAATAATGAATGTCATGATTAAATGGTTGCCCTAAAAATGAATTTGGTCAATAAATCCAATAACCAGCATTTAAACAAGGTGCGCTTTGGTTTATGTTTTGGTTAGGTATGGTTTTGGAGCAAGGTGGGTAACTTTTAGTTTATAAACAAACCTTGGTTATTCTGTCTCATTATGTTGGTTTAATTATAGCTTTATATGTAAAATAAAGGATGTGCTTAGACTATTATTTCACAACAGGTTAAGGGAAAAGGAAAAGCTAAAATTTTTGTCGACGGATTCGAAACTGTTGAGAATTTGAACAGAGAATGCAAAGGCCGAAAACGTTTTACAACATCTGCTGAAACCGTCAAGGTATTTAATATTTATTGTATTTTTATTAATTTTACTAACGTGTGTTTACTTATAATTGTTTATAAGTCGTACAAAGTGTATATATCATATTTAAATGTAAGTTTATTTAAGTAAAATAATTGTTTTCCAGTCAAATCAGTATGTTATCCGTTTTCATAAATAGTTTTTGTACAAGATAACTTTAAGTGTCCTATATATACAAAATTTGTTGTTAACTACCTGTATATATATTTTTTTGATAAACAAGGCAAACAAACGGTTAAGTGATGTTCAAAATGTGAAGCATCGAAAGAAGGTTACAAGGAATGCAAGCAAAGTTTCCGGTGTCGGCATGGATCCTGAATTCTTCAACTTTAGTCGTAAAGCAGAATATAGGCTGGTAGGTTTTTTTTTTACATGATTTACCATCATATTTTTTTTAAATTATTTCTATTCACTTATATTTTGTTTTCTTTCAATGCATTTAGCGGCTTCCTGTTGAGGTTGTTAATAGAGCAGGCCTGTCTGAAAGCTTGCAACCTTTATCTGTGCAAAACATGAATGGTGATGTTGAAGTTTATGAGACAAAGACCGAATTAAACGGTGGTACGTTACGTTACGCCGTTGATGATTGGAGGAAATTCTTGGAAGATAACCAGTTGCAGTTTGGACACATGCTGCACTTCACATATGTAACTTCACAGAGGAAGATTGTGTTGAAAAATGTAAGTTCGATCTAAGGAATACTGGTATACATTTTGTTTAAAACAGTTATCGTTTGGTAACTTTTTTGTTAGTGTTTTAAATAGATACATTTTGGTGGTTGGTTTGATGAACATCAAAACTTTGCTTACTTTACTATGGTTTAGTTTATTTAGATTTTTTGTAATGATACCAATAACTTATTTTCTAATAGTTTCAATGATGTTTGTGTTTGATATGTCTATTTTAGTAATTAGTTACAATCTTCATATTTCCACAATACAATTTTGTTATTTAATTTGAAAGATGTGATCAATTTTATTTTCCTTAAAAAAATATTTAATATAAGGTAAGTGTATTTATTTATGGAAAGCTATATTACAATTTAATCACTTCCAAAAGTACTATTTATCATAAATATATTTCCATTTTTTTGTATGTTCTATCTCTATCTCTATATATTGATATAGAGTTTGTTTGAATTTGAATGTTCTATATCACCAATTCACTTCGTATTGGGTGATTCAATAAGAATTGATTACAACACGTTTCTTCCGTTTCTTATTTGCTCCTGGTCATTCAACCTTTGAACTCGGTTAGTTTGTTCACTTTGTATTTTAATCTATTCTTATGCTAATGATTTAACATTTCATTTTTACTGGTATGTTTTTTTTTTTTTCACCATATTTGTTTTCGCATAGTATCATTCAGTTAAGTTACATCCTGTGATTATCATTTTTCACAATATTTGTTTTCGCATAGTATCAATCACTTTAGTTACATGTTGTGATTATAATGTATATTTATATTTATATTAATACATATATAAATATACACAAATCATCATTGTTATGTATTTCATATTTGTTTTTTTCCGATGTAGTTCAGTTCATGGAAGCTATTGATTTTGACACCTTAGTCGTGGAAGTTTTGTCTAGGCTCCCTGCAAAATCAATTTGTCAATTCAAATGTGTTAGTAAAGCATGGTGTGCAGAATTATCAACTAATCAGTTTGCCATGTTGCATTGTGTATGCCTTAATAAAGCTAATAATCGGAAGCTAATATCTTTGAATGATATGTCAATAGATGTTGATAACCTAATCTGTGGCAAGATTGAATCTGGTTCAAGGAAAAGTATATCTTTTCCTTTCGAGACTCCACCAATGTCATTACGTTTTCTTTATTCTCTCCACGGACTTTTATTAGTTTACTGTATTAGAAAACTTATCCTTTGGAATCCAACTACTAATTGGTATACTATTTTATCTGATGACTACCCGAAACATGGATACGAGCACGAATATGATACTGGCGCTATCTACTATGATCAATCTAATGACCTTAAAGTACTCCACATCAAACGTCGATACAATAATGTATTTGCAAGTGTGTATTCTCGACGTTTTGGTACATGGAGAGATGTCGAATTCATGAATGCAACTA
This sequence comes from Helianthus tuberosus, assembly GCA_030545235.1. NCBI lineage: Eukaryota > Viridiplantae > Streptophyta > Magnoliopsida > Asterales > Asteraceae > Helianthus > Helianthus tuberosus. The sequence continues at coordinate 37,838 of JARYGA010060488.1, read as the reverse complement.
ACTTTGGTTCAAGTTCTTATGCGTGGTCTGTTGGAACACTATCCGCTAACACTGTATACTTCATTGTTTCACAATCTTGGTGGGTAATTGGAAAGAAGTTTATAGTTGCTTTTGATGTTTTATCTGAAACATTCAAACTTATTAATTTTCCTTTGAGTAAAGATCTAATTCCTAGCCAAGGGCATCTTATCACATTAAACCGGAAGATTCACATGTTTGTTGTTTCCGAACCTGAAGAGCTTATTGTTGAACTCTTCAAACTCGAAGGTGAAGTATGGCATAAGGTTTTGTCTTTTCAGAATTCTCAAACAGTTTCTTTCCAAAGTAGGCGGCACCAACCACATATAATGGAGTACAATACATGGGTTTTAATGAGTGAATGGGGACATATGGTTACCGTTAAACTAACGAGCGAAGAGTTGGAATATGTACAAGATGTTGATACATTTAACGGAGTTAACGGAGCGTTATTTATAGAGACTATTATTTCTCCTTTTAGTTAGAACTTATATAATATAATATGTTTTGGTTTTTGTATTTATTGTTCTCAAGTACTTACTTTATTTAACAATTTTTTGGTTTTATTTTGTTTTTATAAATTATGATGTTTTTCATATTAATTTTTGTTGATTAATGTTAATGCATTCCATTGTTAATATAGACTGATGTGGAACCGTTTTTTGTTTATATTTGTTGAAATAAATAGTATGATTTATGACTGCTTATAAAATAGAGATCGATGTACACAATTACCACCATAATTGTTAGTTAGAGTTTATATCTTAATCTGGATTGATTAAATATTACTTAACATGTGATTCAACATATCAACTCTTTATTGTAACACTTTTTTTTTTAAATTGCCAGCAATGCTTAAACGACCAAAGACTGTTTCCGTATACAATGACATCGATAAAGAAAACACTCAGGATGGTAAGTTATTTATAGTTATTCAACTTTTTTCGTACTCATTCCTAAAAAACAATAACTTTAAAATTATATAGCACATGATAATTATTTTAACAAGTATTTGAGTATAAGAGATAGATTTTTTTTATGCGCAGTTCACCGAAATGGAAACACATCCACCGACATTGTTAACGGTATAACACTAATTATTTCATTATCCATTTCGATTATTTTATGCCTACTTAGTTAGCTAACTATTATGCTCGAATTGTTTATTAATTCTTCGATTTTTTTATTTATGTCTCTTCAAAGTTCGACGAGGCAGAAGACCTTTATCAAGCATAACTAATGGTATTATTTTTAGCTCTATTTTTTTTTAACAAAATTCAAATTATCCTTTCTTGATTTACAACTAACTATTTTTATTTGTTTTTATTTTTTGATTATAATTTTGTGAATATGTATACGATTTTCTGTTAGTTGTCCTCCCAATTGTTACTCAAGACGAGGCTTCTCATAGAAGGAAATTAAGGAAATTATTCTTGGATAATAAGAGATCAAATGGAGGAACTACATCGTCATCCCTCAATATTGTATCCACCAATATTAATTCCATTTCCACTCCGTGTGTTACGCAACATCACATCACATCAACCACCCGCACATCGTCTTTGAGTTGTAATTTTCCAAGGCTATCATCTGGGAAACGTAAGTTGGTAAGCAAACCACGTATTTCATCTCCTATACCAATGAGCGACTTGACCACAGAGGAAACCGTAGAACGAGATCCTTATAAAGGTGTTTCTACAGGTTAGGTTTGTTTATAAGTAATGCTACATAATGTAAAAATATAAACTTATAAATATGTATATCTTATTATTTTAATGAATGTTGTATATATAACTCTAATGTTGTATGTTTTAACTGAATATTTGGATCATGGTGATCAAGTTATTACTTGTGAAGTTTGTTTTGCAAACTTATGGGATGCAGAGAAAGGAAACGGAAGAAAAGAAGGTGGCAAAATATGTCATATGTTATGTTGTGGTTATGCCAAAGTTGTGTTACCTGATTACAAATCTGCGTCACCTTATTATAAAAGTTTATTCATGTCCAATGATAACGAAAGCAGGCACTTTTTGAAGAACATTCGACGTTACAATTCTATGTTTGCGTTTACGTCAATGGGTGGTAAGGTTGACCACACCGTCAATACTGGTAATGGTCCTTTTTGCTACAGAATTAGTGGTGAAAATTATCATGCTATTGGTAGTCTTGTGCCAGAAAACGGAGGGAAACCTAAATTTTGTCAGTTATACATATACGATACTGAAAATGAGTTGTCAAACAGGCAATCAGTTTTTAGGTACCATGGAAATACTTATTTTTTTTATAACATTTGTTTTAACTACATATTTACTTACTATGTCAATTTTATGAAACAGGTCTTTAGATGATGCTTCGGCATCAACTTCTTCAGACGAAACTGATAATAAGTTGATACAACAAATCAAAGCAATGTTGGATGCCAACAATGTTCTTGTGAAAATTGATAGGATGGTTAGAGATTGCTTCCAAGAGAATCCTAATACTACTTTGAAGCTTCGCCTTATTGGGAAAAGAGAACAAGATGGTCGGACTTATAACTTACCTACTTCCTCCGAGGTTGCCGCTCTTATTGTTGGAGATATTGATAACGGCCTTGAGAATAGAGATATCGTTGTCGAGACACAAACGGGGTCATTAAAAAGAATAAGTGAGTTGCATCCTTCGTATCTTGCACTTCAGTATCCTATTTTGTTCCCATATGGAGACGACGGTTACAGAATTGACATACCTCATAGGGGTGTCATTGATGTTACTAACAAGAAACGTCCGAATTGTACAATGAGAGAGTTCTTTGCATATCGTGTACAAGATCGTAGGAACCAGTTTTCATTGATTCTAAATTCTCGACGGTTATTCCAACAGTTCTTGGTTGATGCTTATACGATGATTGAGAGCGAGCGACTTAACTTTATAAGATTTCAGCAACATGATCTCAGGTCTGATACATACGAGAGTATCCGCAAACTAAGATCTAACGGCCAACAAGATTTGTCTAAGGTTGGAAAACGTATTTTCCTTCCATCTTCGTTTACAGGCGGGTCACGATATATGATGCAAAATTATCTAGACGCTATGGCTATTTGTAAATGGTATGGTTATCCCGACTTTTTTATAACCATTACCTGCAATCCCAAGTGGCCGGAGGTTCAAAGGTTTCTTAAGGACACAAATCTTAATCCGGAGGATAGGCCTGATATTCTATCGCGAATGTTTAAAATAAAGCTTGATGCAATTTGCAAAGATTTGAAAGACCGTCATTTGTTTGGAAAAGCTGCAGCTGGTATGTTATTAATTTTACCTTTTTAAACATGATCTCAATGATATGTAACAGTTTCTTACCTTTTTGTGTAGTTGTTTACACTATTGAGTTTTAGAAGCGAGGATTGCCTCATGCGCATATGTGCTTATTTATGGAGAATGATTACAAACTTCCAACTGTAGACCATGTTGATCAGTTTATTTCTGCAGAAATCCCTGATATAAACGAAGACCCGGAACTATATACGCTTGTGAAAGACCATATGATTCACGGTCCATGTGGTAACGCTAGAATGAGCTCTCCATGTATGGTTGATAGAACATGTTCAAAAGGTTTTCCCAAGAAATTTCAAGATCACTCAACCTTGGATTGTAACGGATTTCCCTTATACAGAAGAAGAGATGACGGTGCTTTCGTTTTAAAAAATAGAATTGAGTTAGACAACAGAAGTGTTGTACCTTACAACAAAAATCTTTTGAAAAGATATCAGGCGCATATAAACGTTGAATGGTGCAACCAAGCAGCGTCAATAAAGTATTTGTTCAAATATATTAATAAAGGGCCTGATAGAGCAACAGTTGCTGTGGTTCCGAGCAATAATGTAAACGAGCAACCAGAAAATGATGAAATTAAAGAGTATTATGATTGTAGGTATATATCGGCTTGTGAAGCCTCTTGGAGGATTTTTTCGAATGAAGTTAATTATAGGAGCCCTTCTGTTATGAGGTTGCCTTTCCATCTTCCTGGACAACAAACAGTTTATTTCGGTCCTGATGAAGATATTAATCACGTCCTAAACAAGCCATCTGTGAACTCATCAATGTTTTTGTCTTGGATGCAACGTAATCAAGATCCTAACGACACCGTTGCACGTACACTAACATATGTACAGTTTCCACGTTTTTATGTGTGGAAGCTTGACCAGCGTATATGGGTTCCGAGAATAAAAGGAAAAACAATTGGCAGAATTCATTCCGTTTCTCCGTCTACTGGTGAAGCCTACTATTTAAGAATTCTTCTTAACAAAGTTAAAGAACCAACATCGTTTGATGATATTAAAACAGTTAACGGTCGAGTGTACGATACTTTTAGAGATGCTTGCTATGCGCTTGGTTTGTTGAATGACGACTCGGAGTACATTGAGGCCATCAAAGAAGCAAATATATCAGGTAGCGCATGTTATATTCGCAATTTATTCGCCACCATGTTACTGTCAAGCACTTTATCTAGACCTGAAGTAGTCTGGGAAAGCACATGGAAGTATATGACAGATGATTTTCTTTACAGATTCTCAAAGTATCATCGTGTTTCAGGTAAAATTATAAAATTCATATTATATTTTTGTTACAGTTACTATGAATTTATCATTATATTTATATGTTATTATGAATTTTCACAGGTTTATCAATTCCTGATGAGCAACTAAAGAACTATGTTTTATGCAAAATTGAGAAGTTTTTAACTCGAAATAATTCATCGCTTCGAAGATTTGTATCAATGCCTTACCCAGATACTTCATCTTTAGATAACTTTCGCTGCCGATTGATTAACGAAGAGCTTGCCTACGACAGAACAGATTTACAAAATGTTTATCAAGGTCAGGTGAATTTGTTAACGGATGAACAACGTTCAGTATATGAAGAAATTATGAACGCAGTTGATGGAGACAATGGAGGAGTATTTTTTGTTTACGGTTATGGCGGGACTGGTAAAACATTTTTATGGAAAACATTGTCTGCTGCAATTAGGTCAAAAGGTGAGATCGTATTAAACGTTGCATCTAGCGGAATTGCATCATTGCTATTGGATGGAGGAAGAACGGCGCATTCTAGGTTTCATATACCTTTGAATCTTAATGAGGATTCTGTTTGTCACATTAAACCTGACGATGATGTAGCTAAATTACTACAACAGACCAAACTCATTATATGGGATGAAGCTCCTATGGTTCATAAACATGCATTTGAGGCTTTAGATAGAACTATGCATGACATTTTCAATATCTCTAATTCATCCAGATCTGATGTATTATTTGGTGGAAAGGTTATTGTTTTTGGTGGTGATTTTAGGCAAATATTACCTGTTGTTCCAAACGGTGGACGACAAGAAATTGTGAATGCCTCATTGTGTTCGTCTTATTTGTGGAGGAACTGTAAGTTGTTTTCATTAACTAGAAACATGAGGTTAACCGTTGGAAGACCGTCATTTGAACTTGAAGAGATCAATAATTTTGCAAAATGGTTGTTGGACGTTGGTGAGGGAAATGTTGGTGGTTCGAATGATGGAGAAGCAATAATTGAAATACCACCTGAGCTTTTAATTTTGTTGGTGCACTTGTGTCTGTACTTTGTCTGTATTTTGTCATGATACCAAATGATGTCTTGTGTTAGTCTGAGTTACGTCTTAGGTTTGTTATTATGTGTGTTCGATGTAAGTTTGACCAAGTCAACCATCCTCCTGGTTTGACTTGACCAAACAGTAAGCACATTGTTTGTAAGATGTTTGTGTCGAAGGATGAGTCATCGAAGGATTGTTTATATCCTTCGATGAGCTCGAAGGATAAACCTTCGATGGATATAGATGGACCTCGAAGGATATCATCATTCGAGGTATATGTGATCCTTCGACAGGTTTCAGATCGATAGATGATCCTTCGATCAGTCTATCTGATCCTTCGACTAGACAAGCTGTGACGGGTATATATACCCATGTAATGTGTTCACTTCAAGAAGAAGAGACAGAAAAGAGAGAACAAGTGTGTGAGAAGTGAGTGAACTGAGTCTTGTTGAGAGCGTATTTTCAGTTGGGTCAAGGGCTGTAACCGTGTCCACTGAAATACAAGAGCAAACTTTGATATCTCGTGTGTCTACCTTTCTCTTTGTGGCTTGTGTTCTCATATAAACTCCGGTTTGCATTCTAGCTTGGATTCCGCACTTGCTAGTGTGTTAGATATAACAAGGATAAGGTTTGACCTCATCCTCCGAGGGACCTACAAGTGGTATCAGAGCCGTGGCTCTTTTCCTTGTTAAAAACCGAGTTTATACAAGACTTTGGAGTGTTTGGACAAAAACTCACATGGTTTAGCACCCGTTTTTAGTGTTTTTCTCGCATTTCTTGACGTAAAAACGTGTTCTAAACTAACCGGGTGTGTTATAGGACGGGTTGGGTAACTTAAAAACTTGTTTTTAAGAAGTTTGGTAATTTCCGGCCAAATTCCGGCTTACTCCGGTGACCGGTTTTCTGGAAAAGAACAGTCCTTTTTATGTAATATTTTATTGTTCAAAATCTTGTTTTGGTAAAAGTATGGTCTGACCATACCTTTCTGCCGAAAGCTTTCTACCAACCCATCACCTTTTCACCAACCTGTCACTTTCGTCAACTGTGTCAGTGCAGATCGAAGGATATCCTTCGAAGTCGAAAGATCATCTTTCGATCAAAGGAAGTTCGATAGATAATCATCCTTCGAACATCCTTCGAAGTCTGTGACTTATCCTTCGATCCAAGGAATCTTTTCGAAGCATACATTTATCGATCTGCAGTTCTTTTTCGAAAGATAAGGATCCTTCGATTGGAGAATCTTTCGAAATTATTGTTCGAGATTCAACAGTGATCTTTCGAACACTGTTGATCCTTCGAACAAGTCTTGATCCTTCGATCCTAGTCTGTTTAAGTTTAACAAGTTTGTGATTTTCATGTATTATTTTTCTTGATCAAAAATGAATTCGATGTGGGGTATTCCGATAAATACAGAAATGTATTATGGTACTCCGGCTCCGGATTCGGGAAAGTATAGAAATACCAGTTTATCTCCTGCATGGGCCGAATCTCCCGTACCTGTATCTTCGCAAGCTAATGCTATATCTACCGGTCAATGGGCATTCGTATCAAATCAAACTCCAAGTGTTCAAAGCATTTTGTTAAGCGAGAGTGAAACGGGAAGTTTGAATAGGCCTCCAAAGTTGATGCACTTAAGTGAATATCCGGGATGGTTTGATAGATTTCATACATACGTCCTTGGTCAAAATACAGAATTGTGGTTGCGTTTCATCACAGATTTTGATCAAACAATAGAGGTTGCCGCTTCATCTGCTGCTACGTTTGCCGATCTTACGGAAGATCAGAAGAAGGTCTATGACTTAGAGAAGAAAGCGTATGCCATTCTTACTCAGGCGTTAAGCAAAGATATTTATCATCAATTTGTCAGTTTCAAGACAACGAAGAAGTTGTGGGACGCATTGAAGATAAGGGGCGTAGGAAATGAAGCGACACGTCAATTGAGAAAAGACCTGCTAAAGAAAGAGTTTGATGGTTTTACTTGTATGGAGAATGAATCTTTAGGAGATTTGACAAGTCGATTTAATCATTTGCTGACTGAATTGGCAAATATTGGGGTTGTAACAACTTCAGCAGAGGTAGTGAAAAAGTTCGCAGATGCACTGCCACCTCAATGGAATACTTTCTTGGAAATCATGAAGTACAATGGCACTTTAGCTACAACAAACTTCAATGACTTTGCTTAACTCCTGGAAAACAAGAATCAGGAAGAAACTCTCAAGGCAAAAAGAGTTCCAGTGCCACAAAATCCTGAAATGTATTATGGAACTTCTAGCACTTCTACAAAACCTTCTTCACACGCTCCAATTCAAACAGCGTTTGTGTCTAGCACTGACATGTATGGCAATCCTCCTCCAACAACAGACATGTATGGAAATCCTCTTGAACCAGTTCCTCAACCAATACCACAACAGCAAAGCCAACGACCTATCAGAGCAACTGATATGTTCGGAAATCCATTACCTGTTCGATCTACCGGACCAACAGATTTATATGGGAATCCACTTCCTCCTCAACAGCAAGCATGTTATGGAAGCACATCATCTGCTAGTCAGCAATCAAAGCCAAATACAGTACGGCTCGACACCTCAAGTTTCTCTAAAGTCAGTGTTGAAGTAGCAAAAGAACATATGGAGCTTCTAAACACTTTGGTGAGCGCATACTGTGGATTAGTGGAAGGTCAGATTGGCAACATTAATCTGACATAAGAAGACTATCAGCAGATCGATAAATAGGAGATGGAGATGATGGACATCAAGTGGGCCTTTGCCAGTGCTGTTAGGCGAGCAAAGGATTTCATGGAAAGAACTGGCAGAACCAGCTTGGAAAGCAAGAAAGACACCAAGTATGGGTTTGATAAGCAGGCTGTTAAGTGTTTAAATTGTGGTGAACGTGGTCATTTCAAACGTGAATGTACGAGGCCATCTCAACATGGAAACCAAAATCCTTTCAGAGGTCAAGGCAACAGGGCAAATCAGAACCAAGTAAGGAACAATGAGCGCACATTGGTGCCTGTCAACAACCAGAGTCAAGCAGGACCATCTAATGCCAACCAGGCACTTGTGGTTCAAGTAGATGAAGGTTGTGATTGGTCAATCCAGTTGGGAAATGATGCTCCAGATGGAACAGCTTGTTTTGCTGAAGTTGTCAAGGATCTTAAACACGCCAGTGGTGGAGAATCTTCCACCAATGGTGATGAATCTTCTGAAGATGAAGACAGTTCCGGTTATAGTGGAAGCTCAGATGAAGAATCCTCCACTTCAGGTAATGATCATGTGGATGAGACATCAAGTACGTCAGTTGATGCAGATATTGATGAGCGTTTGGAAGAAGCTACAGCAGGAATTGAAAGAAGATCTATTTTGGTGGATCAAGCTTCTTATTCTTCGTCTTCTCTCCATTCAGCCTTTATGGCTAACGTCGACAGTTCATCAAGTCAGGTATGTGTCGATGAACCCACTTCTGTTAGTTGTGATAATTGTGACAATTGTGACATATTGAGTATTAAATGTGCTGATTTAGAGACAAGCATGTCTGAGTTGCAAGGCAAACATGATGCTTTACAAGCTAGTTTGTTTGACTTGCAAGACAAACATGTTTCATTGAATGATAAGTGGTGTGAATTGCAAAGCAAACACGAGGCTTTGCAAGAGAAATATGATGTGACATTCATTCACAATCAGAAATTGACCGTTGATCTTTCGAAGTGCACTGAAGCCAACATGTTTTATGAAAACCATGAAAAGGAGTTTAAATCGGTAATTGAAAAATTAAAGAAAGATAAAACCGAGTTAACTAAAATGGTTTCCAGAAAACAAACTGACATTAATTTGTATATAACTCGTCTTGAGGTAATGCAAAAGGAAATGGCTTGTGTGAAAACTGAAAGTGAGGCGATCCAACTTAAGCTAGACAGTTATTTGAGCTCTAGCTATGTGTTGGATCACATCATTGACGTACAGAAAGAGAAACAGGATGTCACATGCATTGGATACAAGAAATGTCCACCACCTGTGAGACACAATTATGATGCCATGCCTGACGAGGAGGATAGAACTTTCTTTGAACCATTTGTTCCTCTAGATGTTAATGAATTTGCAACAGGACTCGGATACAAGAAAGAAGTATCATCAGATTCGGATGTGTCAGCAGATACATGTGTGTCTTCTGCTGAACAGAATCAGGATCCTCCAGTTGTTGTTGAGGATACTGATTCTTCTGATGAAGAATCTGATGATACTGATTCAGCAAAGTCTGATGCGGTGATAAAAGAAGAGGACATACCTCTTGAGAATCATATTCTGTGTGATCCTCCTGCAAAACCCGCTAAGACTGTTGCAATCGAGTCCTTGTCTGCACAAGAGTCGGAGAGTGTGGATTTGCTGTATACTCTTGTTGGTGATAATAAAATTTATTCTGACAAAGATTTTCCGATTAAGAATGTAAATCAATCCTTAATCAGTAAAGTTTTTGAAAATTCGACAAGTAAGTTTCTGGGAAAGACAGGATCACATGTTACAGTAACACAGTGCCCTCCTATCCCAAAGGCTGAAGTTAGAAAACAATTTGGCAATCAGAAATTACCAACAGAGAAAAGGCAGCAAAATCATAACAAACAAAAAAGGAAAATTGCCGGCTCAAAGTCAAAATAAGCCGAATCAGAAGAAGAACAAGAATGTGAACTTTGTGAAATCTAAGGGAACGGACAAAATTGAAACGTTTGAAAATCAATCTAACTTAGATTTTGTCAAGAAAGCAACAGTGATGAAAAGGAATGAACCAAATAGTTCAAAACCTAGTACCTCAGGATCACAAAGTTCATCATCGGCAAGACGATCACATGATACTTCGGGGTTTGTTGAACGAAGATCATGTTTTGAATGTGGTACAATTGGACACATAATTCGAAACTGTCCGTATCTTCATAAGTTGAAAGCAAAGGATGATGATCCCCGTGAACGCAATCACCAAAAGCGATCTGTTTCTGTAAAACAAGATCCCCAACTTGTAAGAGAAAGGGAAAAGAAACAGAAACGCCAACAAGTCAAGGTGATTGAAAAGGCACTTAAAACTGATGTGGTTCGAAAACAATCTGTTTCAATTAAGCCAGAAAACTCAAAATTTTCAAAAACTTCAAACAATCACGAAGTTAAATTGTCAAACAATCAAACTAGTAAAACTCAACAGACATGGAAACCTAAATTGACCACAAGTTCAGAGGGACCATCACAATTTATGAATCATCAAAGAATAGAAGTTATTGTTGTTGATGAAAATGGAAGACCCGAGACCACAATGGCTTGGGTCCCCATCTCCAACTAATCAAGTGAGTTCATGTGCAGGGTGTTCCAGGAGGAACTATCAGTAGTCATTGGATTGTTGATAGTGGGGCATCCAGGCACATGAAGCTTCTCTACGACGTCAAATCTATTAGAGGAGGTTATGTTGCTTTTGCTGGAGATAAAGGCGGATATATTACGGGTGAAGGAATGATTTCCAACGGGGTTGTTAGCTTTGATAAGATCAACTTCGTACAACAATTCCAGAAGCTTGGTGTCTGGAAACTCGTAGAGAAACCTGCTGGTTACAAGAAGATTGGTACCCGTTGGGTGTTCAAATGCAAAAAGGATGACCGTGGAGTTGTTATTCGAAACAAAGCAATATTAGTCGTTCAAGGTTTTCGTCAGATTGAAGGGATCGACTACAACGAAGTCTATGCACCTGTTGCACGTCTAGAAGCAATTCGGATCTTTCTGGCTTATGCCTCATTCAAAGGTTTCAAGGTATACCAGATGGACATGAAAAGTGCATTCTTACATGGTGTGGTGGAAGAAGAGGTGTACGTCGAACAGCCTCCAGGTTTTGAAGATCCTATTCATCCCGATCGGGTTTGGTTGCTCAACAAAGCTCTCTATGGTCTACATCAAGCACCGCGAGCTTGGTACGCAACCTTATCTAATTATCTGCTGGAGAATGGATTTCGCAGAGGTCTTATCGATTGTACTCTTTTCATCAAAGAACAAGATGGAGATCTTCTACTGGTACAGGTATATGTTGATGATATTATATTTGGTTCTACTAATGATGTTTTGTGTAGGAATTTCGAGCGCATCATGCAGGATAAATTCGAGATGAGTGCTATGGGGGAAATGACTTTCTTTTTGGGCCTACAAGTACAACAAACCGAGTCTGGGATATTCATCCATCAGACTAAATATGTTGGTGACATCTTGAGCCGGTTCCAGATGTCTGATGCAACGCCCATTGGTACCCCATTGCCGCAAAATCACGGAATTACTCCAGACTTGAAGGGTGAAGCTGTTAGCCCCTCATACTACCGCGCGATGATCGGATCTCTTATGTATCTCACAGCATCAAGACCAGATATAATGTACCCAACGTGCCTGCTTGCCAGATATCAAGTCAACCCGAAGGCCTCACATCTTGCAGCTGTAAAAAGGATTTTTCGTTATTTGAAGGGTTGCCCTGACACCAGTCTATGGTACCCTAGGGATAATAACTTTGACTTGATCGCATTCAGTGATTCTGATTTTGGCGGATGCAAAATCGACGGCAAATCCACAACGGCTGGATGTCAGTTTTTGGGAAATCGCCTAGTCACATGGCAGTGCAAGAAGCAGACGTACGTCGCTACATCAACATGCGAAGCAGAATACATTGCTGCCTCAAGTTGTTGCTCCCAAGTCCTATGGATCCAACAACAAATGCGCGACTACAGTTTTAAATTCCTAACTACTCCTATTTACGTTGATAATTCTGCTGCCTTACAGATCACTAGAAATCCTGTGCAGCATTCAAAGACTAAGCACATCGACATTAAGTATCACTTCATACGTGATTGCTTTGAGAAAAGGCTAATCGATGTTGCTTACATCCACACTGATGACCAACGTGCCGACCTTTTTACTAAAGCATTTGACAAATCAAGATTTGACTTTTTATTATTGGTAAACGGCATTAAGGTCTAGCAAGAGTAAAACCAACATCGGAAAATCATTTTTGTAAATATCTTTGTGTTTTAAATTTATCTTAGTTTATTGATTTTAGGGGTAGTAAATCCAAAATTTGAAAATCCAAAAACATCGAAAAATTTCAAAAACACAAAAACAATAGAAAAACAAAAATGAGTTTCCTGGCGAGCAAAAGAGAATATGATAGTACATCAGTGGTCTGTCCAAACCTCTTTAAACCTTAAATGAAAAACGATAAGCAGCTCTATATAAGATGTATCGGTAGGCTCACAATCATTTTAAAGTGTGCAGGGTGATATAAACTTAAATCCGACTGAAGACCAGCTGGGAACCACTCATTGGCATATGGTCTTGGTACCGAAATTTTGTTTGAGAGATTGCCGAGGTTCTGAGATATTCGGTCTTTATGCTGCTTATCATCTGGGTATCATGGTTGTATCTTTTACCGAAAAATAACGGGGACGCAAGTCTAGATCTTCCATGATACCATACATACGTGTACATATTGCATTCGACCTCAATAAGTGATCAACAATCACATGTCCCTCAAAATAAGTGATAATATATCACATCTATCCGGGAGTCAAGTTCGTCTCTCTGCTGTACGAAAGTACTGACCTGTTCACGGACTTGCTCCTGTGCCTTCATGCATCGAAAATCAAGTTCCTCATCAATAAGTGATTATATCACATAGGGCTTGTTTTTCAAATCAAAAAAGTGAGAATCTCACATCATATACGGTCAAACAGATGATAATCGGTATACTCACCGGTAAGATGAACCCTCGTGCATACCTTGATACGGGAATGTGTCGTGATGTGGATGAACACCGGTCGGTAAGTATAAATCATACCTTAACGTATCCCCGCGCCATGATTACATCTGATAAGTTGAGCTTATGTGGACAACAATACCGATAATTGTTATAGGATGCTTATCTTAATGTTAACTAATTGAACAACGAGAGTGTTTTGGCATGACCGTACACTGATATGATTCTCTTACCCTCGAAACTCGCAAAAAGAATGTCTGTAAATATTTATTTAATGCTTTCAGTTTCTGCATCTTTGTTTATATTTATTTACTGCTTTCTGTCTTTACATTTGAAATATTCAAAAATACCAAAAAGATTTTAGGTGTGTTTTAATATAAACTTTATAAAAGCCAAAAAGATTTTATTTCTATTTTATTTTCGATCGTACGATGTTGGATCTCGAGTCTTCGTTACCTGAAACCTGATTGAAAACCAAATCGACTAAATCTTCATAAATGGTCAGAATTTGCAAGTTTTGAAAATGAAAAACTAAAATTGATAAATTTGTTAAACTTTCAAACTGTCGGACGGTAGTTGATTGAGATATGGTCATACGTGTGTTGTTTGTTATGCTAACTATATTCCAAGCAGTTGTTCTCATTACGCGTTTAGATTTCTTGCATGTGCAGATTCTAAAGGCAAGGAGAACATGGTCGATGACAAGCTTCGGAATGAAGACACGACGTGAAGGCACTCAAATGATGAAGATGATCGAGTTGCCGCTGACCATCATCAACACCACAAGGATCTCAAGTTGTAAAGATCAAGACTTTCACGAGCATAACTCAAGGGGGAGCTTATGTTAAGGGGGAGTTTGTCAACACACTTCCTACATGAAACGGGGAGTTTGTTGGTACACTTTCTGCTTCCAAGACGTGAAGACTTTAAAGATCCTCCGACATTGAAGACTTGAAAGGACGTCAAAGACTTGAAGACACAAAGATCGAGACAAAGCTACAGCCAAGGGGGAGTTTGTTGGTGCACTTGTGTCTGTACTTTGTCTGTATTTTGTCATGATACCAAACGATGTCTTGTGTTAGTCTGAGTTACGTCTTAGGTTTGTTATTATGTGTGTTTGATGTAAGTTTGACCAAGTCAACCATCCTCCTGGTTTGACTTGACCAAACAGTAAGCACATTGTTTGTAAGATGTTTGTGTCGAAGGATGAGTCATCGAAGGATTGTTATACAATGAATAAACCCTGTCTTAAGTCAAGTCATATAATTCAAACCATCAAGTTGTTTTCTTTCTGAATTACAGGTGTCTAATTATAATGATGTTTGGGTTATAAATTGTAGTCGCGTATTATGACCTTTAGTATATAACCAATGTTTCTTGATCACATGCGGTACTAGTCAAACCGTAACACATAATGTCTTTTCTACTTGCTAAACTATAACACATGCGGTACTAACATAGGTTTTCTCTTTTAAAAGAAAACAAGTTTCGTAAACTCGATATTATATATGTATGTGTAGAGAGAATGGTTCGGTACAAAGTAGAAATATTATGTGAAACATAAGAAGTTGTATAATTACATACTAGTCGCGTATTATAACCTTGCTATATAGCTGATGTTTCTTTATCAAATTCGGTCCGTAAAGTAGATACTCGAATATTAGCCAAACCGTAACATGTTTTGTCCCTTCTATTTCTAAAGCGTAACACATTTAATCTTTATCACTAATATATGTTTTCACTTTAAAGAAACAAGCTTCATAAGTGGTTTCTTTTATTATATAGTATAGATGTGTAGAGAGAACACTTCCTATACAAATTAAACTATTGTGTGAAACATAAAAAGTTGTATAATTACACACCATGTATTTATATTTATGTAAATGTGTATATAACATTGAATTTATACATAATAAATAAGTAATTATTTATATCTTATAATATAAATCTGTGCAAGAAGAATTTTACTTATAGATTGTCGTTAGTATCCGGTTAATACACTTTTTAGGATTAATTAATCTATATAAATAAAAACTTGTTTGCTGAAACATCATCTCCTTTTCTTAAAGCCATCTATGTAGAAGTCATCACCGCAGCTTGACAGAGTCGGCTCAACGTTTTTGGAGGCTCTAAGCAAACTGCAAAGACGGGTCCTTTTGAATTGGTATAAAAATAAAATATCGGTTCTGCTTTCTGCCTTCTAAGTCTCGATCGCAAGCACAATATCAAATTTGAAAGATTCAAAATATTAATTAGGGATTTAGGACAAACAATGATCGAATGAATCGGAATATGTAGTGATTCCTATAAAAATAGTTGTTAACCAACCTGCATTATCCTTTCGACACCACTATTTTCTCCTAATTTTGCCTCTAATTGCTCCCCAATCGGCAACCCCATTGAGCGGAATGAGCATGTGCTACGTTGTAGTCAGCGAGGATGACGCCGTGGGCCTAAATTAAATACGAATTACGTATTGTTTGGAGTTTGAATTGAGCCTCTTTTATTTTAAAATTGGTTTGTTAGTTGGGCATTGCATTAAATATAGTTTTTGTTTTGTTCATTTGAGCCTCATACTCTAATACACATATATACAACATAAAGATTTTTAAAAATTTTAAGCCCTTATATTTTGGAGTCTCTAGGTCGTTGCATTGTTCATTTGAGCCTCATACTCTAATACACATATATACAATATAAAGATTTTTAAAAATTTTGAGGCCCCAATGTTTTGAAGTTTATAGGCCGTAGCCTAGATTTGAAAGCCTTTAGGTCCCGCCCTGCAGTTTGACCACTTTCTTCTAGTTGAACCTCCTCCGGGTACTCCTCCACCGGAAAGTTGGTCTTAGCCGACTTCCCTCTATAACGAATGCTGGCCCTGTCGTAAGCTCTAGCGGCCTCTTCCGCCGTCCCGAAAGTCCCAAGCCACTTCCGCTCTTTCCCGGGAACCATTATCTCTGCTGCCCAATTTCCCGATGGCCGTAAACTAACCCCTCTATACTCCTTCTTTCGCCTTCTGCTCTCTTCTCGGCTGCCACCATTGAAAAACTCACACCCCAAACAGTCTGGAGTTCGCATTCCACACTGGCGGCATACTTCTTGCTCCGGGAGATTCAAATAACCGCTTGACCCGACGTCATCACCGCGGCCACTTATAACATGGCTGAGTGCTGAAACCATTATGGAGTTCACGTCTGCGGCTTTTGGGATTACTGAGGGGTTGTTCATTTTTAGGCCAGATGAGGGAGTTTCTGTTTTTCTAGAGGTGGTATATATAGTTTTCCATTTGTTGGGGGATAGAGTGTGAGTGACCCTTGTTAATTTCTTTTTCTGAGCGGCTTTGACCCTCGTTAAGTGTTTATACTTTTATATAGTGTTTTGAAAAACGGTTTAAACCGGCCGGTTGAACCGGTTAAACTGGATACCGGATGCTTGAACGGTACGAATCATCCGGTAAACTAAGGAAACGACAAATAAAGTCGTACCGCTGGTAAATTAGATTATACCGGTTTAAACCAGTGTACCGGTACCAGTTTATACCGGGCCAAAGGTTAAAAAACTTAAACTTTTTAATTTTGTGAGCCTAAAAAGGTGACTATTCATTTTTAAGCGACCGTGAACTTTATGCATTTAACACTCAAGTTATATTATATGAATTTATAGGGTTAAATTGTTAATTAGTCAATATGGTTGAACCGTCCGCTACAACCCGGTTCAACCGATTAAACTATTTTTGAGTCTAACCCGGTATGATTTAAAAATCAGTTTTTAAAACATTGGTTTTATACATTCCACTCCTCTCAGAAAAGTATTATCATTAAGTCCGTTGAATTAAAACTATATAAGCTTATCCATTTTTTAATGTAGGTTTTAGAATCCTCTTATATTATTATTTTAAATGATAAGCGGATCCATTTTTCTCGTTACATAAATTGAAACCATAATCCTGTATGACACTTTATAAATGTATAAACGTCACTATATAATTTATTTATATTTAGTTAGTCGTAACTTAAAGTCCCCATTACTCAACTTTCTCTTATAATCTAATTATTATATTTATGAGCATGATAAACATCTTGGGGTACTCGGGGCACTCCCCTAAGAGGGGAGTCCCCTCTCTTACGCACACCCAATCAGGTTATGCCACGTCAACTCCCCTCTTAAACTCCCCTCGCACCCCAATTTGATGGCGGCACTCCCCTCTTAGGGGAATTGTTTTTTTATTCAAAAAAAAAAAAAAGTTTTCATTGGTTGAAAATGAGGGTGGCCCCACCTTCTCTCTCCTACCCTCTTCGGTGTCTCCCCCCCCCCCCCCCCCAAATTGGTCCCCGATTTCCCTCCCCTCTTTGATGGCGGTACCCTTACCGCTCGGCAACAATGGTCCCCGAAGGGAGTCACCGAGGGTGCCCCGCTTAGCCTGATAAAATCTTCAAAAGGTAAACGTTGAGGGTGTAAAATGAAAGATCCTAAAACTATAGGTAGTTGATTAAACATTTGTTAAGCGAACGGCTGCTCCACACGTGCGTATCAAAAAGAAAAATACAAGAAACAACTAGACTATTCTAGAAGCGAATCTAAATTTTTACGAGTTTTAATTCGATTTGATTTGAAATTCAAATTCAATTTATTTATACATTTTAAATATCTATGTATATACACAAACATATTTATGAACACATATATAACTTGCCAATTATAAACTAACTCTATAAGTGATAAATTTATTATTTATAAAATTATCAAACCTACTAAAAAATAGTCCATACTACTTATTTCTAAATTTTAACTAACTTAAATCCCTAAGAGTAATCAACCTGTCTTCTAAATTTTGGTGTTTTGACATATTGATAGTTAATTAATTTTGCAGATTATTATATTTTATGCTGAATATAATTAGTTTGTAGTAGTTTTTAAAAAATGAAAGTAAAATAATTTATCGTTTAGTGTGAATTTGAATTAAATCAAATTTATTCGAATTCGGTTTAATTCAATTCAAGTTTCAAATACCAATTGAATCGAATACGACATCAGGGAAAAAATCAAATTCGAAAAATTTGATTTGAATAATCCGAAAATTCATTATTCGATTTGATGAATACCCCTAGTCTCAGATACACCAAAAAGAGTTTATTATGTACAACTTATTATTGAAAATTTACAATTTGTATAAGTTTATTAAAGTATTAAACATAACATAACTTTTTTAAGAGTAAATTGCTAAAATCCTCTCTTCGATATATTTATCTTTTTCATTCAAAACAACATTTTTGTGGATTGCAATCCTTCACCTTTGTTTTTTTTTTTTTTGGCCAATTTCTTCCTTGAGGCTAATAGATGAAAATGATAAGGTTTGAAACTTTTTGTATTAAACGACATCTTAGGGATGAAAGTCGCAAAAAAGTAACCAAATTTTAAAGAAAAATAACATTTTACTCTTTTTTTTTATATAATAGTTAAATACGGGAACCAACTACTTGATCATCCACACGAACACATTCCTCGAGAAAACACCCACGAATCTATGAATGAAGAGCTAGATAGACTATGGGGGTGTGGAGGAAGCAAGTCCTTAAAGGATGCTCCTCCACGTCATCGCCACGTCAACATCCAAGGAGGATGCCCCTTCAAGGATGGACCAATGGAAATGGAGGATGGGCCTCCCCCCATTTATTTATTTTTTATTTTGGCAAATTAAGTATGCAATATATATATATATATATATAATTAAAATTCTTTTAAACTCTAAAATAAATATCAATTCCTACATTATATTAAAAAAACAACCTAAACTTAAAAAAACTACTAGTCTTCATCTGCCATGTCGTCATTGGGTTCGTTTTGTGCATAGTTCCAAATGTATTCCACCAAGTACGCTTGAATGTTTTGATGCGTGTACTCGTTACGTAGGGAGAATCCGTTTAAATCTTGTTGTTCTACACTTACTTGAATAGAATTACCGTTAGGCGCGTTTTCGTCGTACTCATAAGTCAATCTACCTTCGTCTTCGATGATCATGTTATGCAGCAAGATACAAGTATACATACAGTGTCGCAACCTCTGTGGTGTAAAAGAACGTGTTGGATGTTCAATGATATGCCATTTTTTGTAGAACCCAAAAACAACGTTCAATGCCTTTTCTCGCCGCCTCTTGAAACTTGGCAAATTTCTTTCTTTTATCGTTTGTCGTATGCGGAATAGTTTTAACGATTGTAGAGTACGTTGGGTATGTTCCATCGGCAAGGTAGTAACCGCGCCTGTATTCCACCCCCGAAACTCTAAAACTGGTGTCTGGACCAGTTCCTGCTATTACATCGTTAAAGATCTCTGATTCGTAGATGACATTAAAGTCGTTGAGTGAACTAGGCAGGCCAACAAAAAACATTTCAAATAC
The DNA here is from genome assembly GCA_030545235.1 of Helianthus tuberosus. Classification (NCBI taxonomy): domain Eukaryota; kingdom Viridiplantae; phylum Streptophyta; class Magnoliopsida; order Asterales; family Asteraceae; genus Helianthus; species Helianthus tuberosus. The sequence continues at coordinate 18,069 of JARYGA010060488.1, read as the reverse complement.
AGAGATCCTGTGACGCAACAGCTTCTAGTATTATAGTTGGATGACCATGATCGCCCTGAGTATATCGACCTTGCCACGCAAAAGGGTAGTTCTGCCACGGCCATTGCGTGCAATCAATGCTTCCGAGCATTCCTGGAAAACCATGTCTTTCTTTGTGCGCTTGATATAATTTTTGGACGTCATTTGAGTTTGCTTTCCACGAATATTTCTTGCTATATAGCTTCATCATCCATTCGCAAAACTTGTGCAACCATTCTCGTGAAGTTCTTTCGGACATCCTTAAATACTCGTCCAACGAATCGGGTGCCGTCCCGTATGCCAGTTGGCGAATGGCTGCCGTACATTTCTGTAAAGTGGTGAATCCCCTATGGCCCCTAGCGTCGTATCCAAATGTGAAAAACGAATCAGACCGCGCCAAGCTGTCTGCTATACATAAGAACAGTTGACGACTCATTCACAACCGACGTTTAAACATCGCGGCCATGTACACAGGTTCGTTGGCAAAATAATCGGCCAGTAATCTATCATGGGCACCAAAATATTAACACCGAAAAATAAATCAAATACATTATTAACACCGAAAAAAATTACATATATTATTTTCACCGAAAAATAAAGATAACCTTCTTAGGCTCGGTTTAAGGCAGTTGCCCTAGTTCACGGTTGTGATGACGTTTCTTCTTCTTCCTCCATGATTATCTGTGCTGCCAGCATTACGACGTTCGCAAAAGACAAATTGCCCTCATCCGAAGATGACGAACACCACAATAAGAAGAAGACATGCCTAAAACTTTATAAAAGTTAAGGTTGTGTATCAAAAAGTGAGAGAGATTGGAAAGATTTGTGTTAAAATGGGGGAATAAAGAGTATATATTTATAAATTGGGAAAGAAATTTTTTTCTAAAAAAACTAGCCGTTATAAAGGCTCTTTTTGTTTGAAAGTGGACCGGCAAGAATTTCTTGGAGAGGACGTTCACGACGTCGACGGGACAGTGGAAACGGTGTTCAGGAGCGACGCCGGGACTTGGACGTCCCAATACCGAGTGGTCTTACGTGCTACATTGGCGTTTGCGGGATCCAAATACATCCCATTATAAGTTCTCTAGTATTAGAACTACGTTATTCTTTTTAGTTGGTTCTTCTTCAACTTAACATAGAAATATTAATAACTGAAGTTAAACATTATATTTAGTCAAAACATGTGTTAAAATTAAGTAGTAACGAGTATTCAAATGAGCTTTTCGAACTAAATTTACATTGAAACGTAGATACAATTAACCCGACTCGTTTCCGAAGTAAATTTACGTTGAAAGGTAGAGTAATCCGAATTCATACCGTTGAATGGAAATGTATTATATTTGGCCCCACTTGTTTCCAAACAAAACTTACGTCGAAACGTAGACTAACTCAAAATATACATAAAATAGACGCGTGCGCTGGCGTCGTACGCGACATGATAAAATATAGACTACAATTGACCTGACTCGTTTCCGAACTAAATTTACGTCAAAACGTATACTAACTGAAATTTATACCGTCTAATAAAAATGTATATTTTTTTACCCGATTTGTTTAAAATAAGACATTTTATAATTGACCCGACTCGTTCTCAGACAAAAAAAAACGTAGACGAACTCGAATATATACTGACATGTACATAAAAGTAAAAACGTAAGAAATTAATTTTAGGGTAAACTTAAAAGTTTAAAAACTTGAAGTGTAACACCCCGTGTTTTTACAAGTCAAAGTCAAAGTCAAGGTCAAAGTCAACGACCGATCGCGCGAATTTGACTTATAGTAGTTACTTTAGTTTAGTTGTATTATGTGGAGTAAGTGTTGTTAATTGCTATAATCGAGGTACGCTAATCGCTATTCAAATCGACTTACGACTGTGAATGATAGGAAGTAACAATGCGATAAAGTTAACTAATCAATAATCAAGCTATGCAACTCGACATCGAATCGTGATACGAACCGCAACTCGACTTAATTTGGTTAATTATACGTGTGTGTGTGCCTTATGTGTTACTTGTGCATGTGATATATATATGTATATGTGATGTGGAAATCAATCGAACTCAATCGAAACTCGAAACTCAAATCGAACCCGAACTCGAATCGAAATCAAACTGTGATAAATGGTGGAAAATAGATTATGCGAGATATGAAGTAGTTGGGACTGAAAGTAATTTAACTAGGAAACCCTAACGTATCGAACCGCTCGCAATCGAAACCGAAAACGTCGAAGATCGTCGCACCAAACACACCACCAGGCGCCAACCGCACGAATGGTCAATCCGCACGGATTGCCATCCGCACGGATAGTCGCCTGGGGGAGTGTCGAGTGCCATCCGGACAAGATTGCTGTCCGCACGGATGACCAATCCAGGTGGTGTGCAATCCGGACGGATAACACTTTCCTCTTTTAGTATCCTATAAATACACGGGTCACTCTCCAAACTTTCCACTTTTGGCAAGTGACGTCCGACCAGCACGCTCTCCTCACCTTTTCTTCGATTTCTTCCAATCTAGGTAAGATCTCACCCTAAATCTTGTACGTTCTTGTTCTACACGCACTTTTACACATTTCTACCTTTCAAATCTTAACTTTTAACCGTGAAATCATCAAGATTTGAGGTATTCTATGGTGACGTCATCATGAAGTTCCCATGAACTTCAAGTTTGACCTCATTCAACCAAGAATAACTCGGATCTGAACGGTTTCAACATGATTTCTCAACGACTTCGCATAAATCTGAGCTTTTTCAAAAGAATAAAAGAGTTGAAAGAAATAAACACAAGTTTCTCCTTCTTTTACACTCAAAACGATAAGAATCGGATCAGTTCTAGTCTTCTACTCAATCTTAGTAAGTTGTTAGTCCTAGATCTGGATTCTACCCGCGAGACCCCTGATTCCGAGTTAAACCAGAACCACCGTCTTGATCCGATGACCGGCCGAGCTGGGGTGATTCCTGGCCGGCTTAGCCACACGGGTCAGGACACAGTTCCGTTGGTTGACTCGTAATCAGAACATCTCGATAGAACGACAAAAAAACCAAGTGCTGGACAAGTGGAACAACCACGACGGACTGATGTCCGCACGGACAGGATATCCGCACGGACAGGTTGTCCGCACGAACTGATGTCCGCACGAACAGACTATCCGGACGAGTTGCCATCCGCACGGACTCCACTTGGGACCCACAACCAAACCGGGTTTGAGTATCGACGAATTGTTAATCTAATCGGACGACCATCTGAATGGATTACTCTTCGGATCATGAGATACTAAGACCTTAAACAATTTTCAACACGTTCATTAACAGGTTTGCCACCCGATCAACCGAGTGACTCGCCATTAAAGTCGTCGTCCGCGCGGCCGACTTGAATGGAAGAGAAACTTCAAGGTTTTCAAAATGCTACAACGAAAACTTCAAAAGTCAAGCCATCATACACAAACACATCTTAACCATAAGAAGAAACAATCCACTCGAATAGTCATCTGCACGGACACACTGTCCGCACGGATGACCATCCAGACGGGTTGTCATTCACACGAATTGCTGTCCGCACGAATGACCATCCGCACGACCTGCAATCCAACCCACTTTCATTCTGTACTGTTGAACGCGTCACTTATCGTTATGCTACCAAATCTATTCAGGCTAATCTTACTCGTTAAGCGTTCCCTTCAATCCATTCATCGCTGTGAGTATACTCGATCCCCTTTTGCTTTAAGCACTTTTGGGTGTTACATACGTTACGAATATTCAAACTACAACTATCACACTACTCAAACTATTTGAACGCTAACCGTTTATGCATGTTATACGTGGCTTATGAATGCTTGTTTGTTATGTTTACACATGGAATGCTGTCTACCTGCCTTTGCAACGATAGTACTATAATTTGGACTCAGCACCCGTTCACGGGGGTTGTTAAGGATCTTTACTTGCATGGATTACAGGGGTAATCATGTATTGCGAACTGCCTCGGGCAGTCAACCCGCAGTCATTGGTATCGATGGATCTATGTCGATAACTAACGTGCTTCATTTCACTATGTGTACGTGCTGGTTATGCGTAAACGAATTCGAACTCTATATACTATTATCAAACTTGTATGCTCACCTTTACATTATATGTATTGACTTTATTTTAACGTATGTGACAGGTGCTTAGGTTGCTTGTATGCCTAGCTCGCTGTGAAATCGAGGCTAGGAAAGGTCTAGGATGCTCTCTGTGCTGTGATGAACTTGAAGCTAGGAAAAGGGGTCCTAGAAACCAACAAATAAATTAACTATGTTTAAATCTGAGTTGTCGGAACAGAATATTTGACTAGATGTTATCTGTAATAATTTGTTTACTATTTGAGGTACAGTATGGGACGTATTAATTTAAATTAAATGATAATGATAATTGTTGTGGAAACTTCTGGACAATCTGTTTCGCTCAGTGCCGCGCCCCGATGATTCCGCCATCGGTTGGGATGTGACAGATTGGTATCAGAGCCATAACTATAGGGAATTAGGCAAGACTCGACCTAGTCCGGGTCGATGTCTTAGATACCTAGTCTATAGTTAGGAACCAACAGACCTACTTTTGCATATCCGGTAGGGATTATGTACGAGTGTGTTTCTCGCCATTCTCGCTTATTCCGAAGGCTAAATATGCACAATCGATCCTTGTGAATAGTTGAACCACTTTGGATAGTCGAAGTCTACTAGCCGCAGACAATCTACTTCTCGATTTTATGTGTTTTGATTCAGAGCCTGCAACTGCCGACTCTGATGACTCGTTGATTTTATGTGCTTATATATGTTTACCTGCTTATGTGTTTAAATTTTCGGAATCTGCTCGATTTTATGCTTTCACCTCAATCGACACGTACAACTCACGTTGCATTTCTATCACAAAACGTTAAACAATCGTTGAATTTTGGACGACCTTATGCTACGACGTACGAATATACTACGCTATTCTCGAATAAATCGCGAACTTTGAATGATAGGTTTCTGTATTCTGACTGCCTCTGTGATTAAATATATATGTGCCTCTGTGTTCTACGTGCTTATGTGCTTCTGTGATTACGTGAATCTGTGGTTACATGCCTATGTACTTATGTAATACATAATCCGACGTGCTCCGAAGCTTTAGTAGTAGTAAACGTGTGAGGTGAGATTCGAATACAATGTGTTGAGTTCCATGGCGATGTCTATTGCAGACAATGTCGTCTGGATCCCGTCATGCACTATCTCGTCAAGAAAAGAGAGACAAACGTCTTGCTTCCATCATCGCTAAGAGTGTAGCGAAGGCCGTGAGTGATGTTTACGAGAACGCCAGCAAATCATCTGAGGAATCGAGAACCGAAGCTCCTAAAGCTGTCGCGAAGACTTTCAGTTTCAAGCAATTCAAGTCTTGTGGGCCAAAAGAATTCACTGGCGAAGGAGGTCCAACTACATTATTTCATTGGTTTGACTCTATCGAGGTTACTCTGCGACAGAGTGGTTGCCCTAATGACCTTCGAACTCTGAATGCTACCGGTGTTTTCCAGTCACGTGCTTTAGACTGGTGGACAGCCGAGAGGAACAAGCGAGGGAACGACGCAGCCTACGGTCTGTCGTGGGACGAGCTCAAGGAAGTCATGCTGGAGGAATTCTGCCCTCCTCACGAACGTCAAAAGCTGGAAGATGAATTTTGGCACATACAGCAAAAGGACGGTGATAATGCTGCTCTTACTGCTCGTTTCAAGCAGCTCAGCATTATCTGTCCTGATCAAGTCAAGACTCCAGAAATGGCAATCAAGAAGTATATCCGGGCCCTGCCTGACTGCGTTGCTGATTTCGTGCAAGCAGCTAAGACTACGACGATCGAGGAAACCTATCTGCTGGCCGCTGAAATCAATGACAAGCGGGTTAAGGCTGGTGTCTGGGATAAGACTTCAAAGCATCTGCATCAAGCTACCGCTACCGCACCAACTGTTGAACCCACCTCATCGAGCAACAAGAGGAAGAACAAGAGAAAGAACAGCTCCAGCAACAAGAACTGTGCGATCACTGCTGCACCAGTTCAATCCGTACCAGCTCAACAACGCCAAGCTGCAGCGCCTGTGGCCAATGCACCTCTTGCTAAGCGTGCTTACACTAGGCCGCATCCGCTCTGCCCTACTTGTACCTACCACCATTCGACTGCTATTCCTTGCCGCTTCTGTGCTCATTGCAACGTGTACGGCCATTTTACTGCCAACTGCCGTATTCGTCAAGCTCCTGCCAATCAAGCTCTACTCACTGCCCCACAGGGTCAACAAGCTCGTCCGGCACCCGCAGTCAAAGCCAGAGCCTGCTTCGCATGTGGCGACCCGAACCATTTCGCCAACATGTGCCCAAACAGGGTCGTGAAGCAAGAGCCTCAGCAACAGCAGCCACAGCAACAACAATAACAACAGCAGCAACAACAGGCCACACACGCCAGAACTTTCAACCTCAATGTGCGCCAAGCCCAAACTGACAACAACGTGGTTAATGGTACGTTCCTTGTGAATGGTATTTATGCATCATGTTTATTTGATACCGGAGCCGATAATTGCTTTGTGTCGTTCGAATTCGAGAAACTCCTTAATCGTAAACGCTCCAAACTCTCCTCGACGTTCGAAGTTGAAGTCGCTACTGGAAAGGCCGTCGCCGTTCATTCTGTTCTCCGTAATTGTACTCTTGAGCTCAACAATCACATCTTCCCGATTGACCTTATTCCGATGCAACTCGGAAGTTTCGATGTCATAGTAGGCATGGACTTTCTTCGCGAAAACCATGCTGAAGTTGTGTGCTTCGATAAAATGATTAGATTCTCGCTCGCAAATGGTGATCTATTGTGTGTCTACGGTGAAACTGCTTCGAAGGGCCTCAAACTCATGTCATGTATCCAGGCAAGCAAGTATCTCCGCAAGGAATACAGAGCTTTCTTGGCTAACATTGTAGTAGCAGAGAAGGAAAAGAAAGAGAAGAAGGAAGTGAAGGATGTTCCTGTGGTTCATGAATTTCCTCATGTATTCCCTGACGATCTTCCAGGTTTACCTCCAAGTCGTGATATCGACTTTCGAATTGACCTCATTCCTGGAGCAAATCATGTTGCTAAAGCTCCTTATCGACTCACGCCATCCGAAATGCGTGAACTCTCGAACCAACTCCAGGAATTACTTGAGAAAGGCTTTATTCGCCCAAGCACCTCTCCATGGGGCGCTCCAATCCTTTTCGTCAAAAAGAAGGATGGGTCGTTCCGGATGTGCATCGACTATCGGGAATTGAATAAGTTAACTATCAAGAACCGCTATCCCCTACCCCGAATTGACGATTTGTTTGATCAGCTACAAGGTGCCACGTGTTTCTCGAAGATCGATCTACGTTCAGGATATCATCAGCTGCGTATTCAAGAGGAGGATATACCCAAAACCGCTTTTCGAACCCGTTATGGCCACTACGAATTCGTTGTTATGCCTTTTGGTTAAACCAATGCACCAGCAGTTTTCATGGATCTGATGAATCGTGTGTGTAAACCATATCTCGACCATTTCGTCATTGTGTTCATCGACGATGTCTTGATCTATTCCAAATCGAAAGCCGAACACGCGCAACATCCACGTTCGGTTCTCGAGTTACTCCAGGGGAACCAACTCTATGCCAAGTTCTCCAAGTGTGAATTCTGGTTGGAGGAAGTTCAGTTTCTGGGTCACATTGTTAATAGTCAAGGCATTCACGTCGATCCTGCGAAGATTGAAGCTGTCAAAAGTTGGGTTACGCCTAAGAACCCGTCTGAAGTCCGTTCTTTTCTCGGATTAGCGGGCTATTATCGACGATTTATTGAAGGATTCTCGAAGATTGCTGTACCGCTTACCTCTCTCACGCACAAGGACCAGCCTTTTGTCTGGGGAACTAGACAAGAAACTGCCTTTCAAACCCTCAAGCACATGCTTTGCAATGCTCATGTTCTCACGTTGCCCGACGGAAACGATGATTTCATTGTCTATTGTGATGCTTCCAACCTTGGTCTCGGTTGTGTACTCATGCAGCGAAACAAGGTCATAGCTTACGCATCTCGTCAGCTCAAAATCCACGAGAAGAACTATACAACCCATGATCTCGAGCTAGGCGCAGTTGTTTTTGCATTAAAGATTTGGCGACACTACCTGTATGGTACCAAGTGTACGATCTTCACCGATCATAGGAGCCTACAACACATCTTTAATCAGAAGGAACTCAATATGCGTCAACGCCGATGGGTAGAACTTCTCAACGATTACGACTGTGAGATTCGTTATCACCCAGGCAAGGCGAATGTCGTTGCCGATGCACTTAGCAGACGGAGTTATCTACTTAGCACTCGTAATGTTCAAGCCCAGCACGATCTCGAAACCCTTATTCGTGAAGCTCAGCATGCATGTTTTAACGAACGCACGCTGAAGAGAGAAATAATCTACCACGATGGAGCCCAACTTGTGAGCAAGTCCAATGGAATATTCCACTTTCTGGACCGAATTTGGATTCCCAAACGAACCAAATTGCGACAGATTCTGATGGACGAAGCCCATAAATCCTGATACTCTATTCATCCCGGTGCCGACAAAATGTACCAGGATCTTCGCTACAGGTACTGGTGGCCCGGCATGAAAAGGGATATTGCCCTCTACGTTGGAAAATGCCTAACTTGTGCAAGAGTCAAGGCTGAACATCAAAGACCCTCTGGCTTACTCGAACAACCACCAATTCCTATGTGGAAGTGGGAAAGTATAGCAATGGATTTCGTAACAAAGCTTCCGCACACGTCATCAGGTCACGACAGCATTTGGGTTGTTGTTGACCGTCTGACTAAATCAGCTCACTTTCTGCCAATACGAGAAGACTACAAGGTAGAACGATTAGCCCGAATCTACACTGACGAGATCATTTGTAATCATGGTACGCCACGTGACATCATCTCTGATCGTGATGCTCGGTTTACTTCGCGACTATGGGAAACGTTTCAAACGGCACTCGGTACATCGCTTAATCTAAGTACCGCTTTCCACCCACAAACCGACGGTCAGACTGAAAGAACGATTCGTACTCTTGAAGACATGCTCCGTTCGTGTGTCTTAGACTTCGGTGGTAATTGGGATAAATACCTGCCATTAGTCGAATTCTCGTATAACAACAGCTACCATTCCAGCATCCAAATGGCACCATTTGAGGCATTATACGGAAGAAGATGTCGATCACCTATTGTGTGGCACGAGATCGGTCACTCGCAACTAACCGGTCCTGAGCTACTGCAAGAAACGACAGACAAAATCTTTCAAATCCGAGACAACCTAGTGAAAGCTCGGGATCGACAGAAAAGTTACGTCGATAAGAAACGCAAGCCCCGGGAATTTAAACTTTTAAGCCCCGGGTCAAAACGTATACTAACTGAAATTTATACCGTCTAATAAAAATGTATAATTTTTTACCCGATTTATTTAAAATAAGACATTTTATAATTGACCCGACTCGTTCTCAGACAAAAAAAAAAAAAAAAAACGTAGACGAACTCGAATATATACTGACATGTACATAAAAGTAAAAACGTAAGAAATTAATTTTAGGGTAAACTTAAAAGTTTAAAAACTTGAAGTGTAACACCCCGTGTTTTTACAAGTCAAAGTCAAGGTCAAAGTCAACGACCGATCGTGCGAATTTGACTTATAGTAGTTACTTTAGTTTAGTTGTATTATGTGGAGTAAGTGTTGTTAATTGCTAAAATCGAGGTATGCTAATCGCTATTCAAATCGACTTACGACTGTGAATGATATGAAGTAACAATGCGATAAAGTTAACTAATCAATAATCAAGCTATGCAACTCGACATCGAATCGTGATACGAACCGCAACTCGACTTAATTTGGTTAATTATACGTGTGTGTGTGCCTTATGTGTTACTTGTGCATGTGATATATATATATATGTATATGTGATGTGGAAATCAATCGAACTCAATCGAAACTCGAAACTCAACTCGAACCCGAACTCGAATCGAAATCAAACTGTGATAAATGGTGGAAAATAGATTATGCGAGATATGAAGTAGTTGGGACTGAAAGTAATTTAACTAGGAAACCCTAACGTATCGAACCGCTCGCAATCGAAACCGAAAACGTCGAAGATCGTCGCACCAAACACACCACCAGGCGCCAACCGCACGAATGGTCAATCCGCACGGATAGTCGCCTGGGGGAGTGTTGAGTGCCATCCGGACAAGATTGCTGTCCGCACGGATGACCAATCCGGGTGGTGTGCAATCCGGACGGATAGCACTTTCCTCTTTTAGTATCCTATAAGTACACGGATCACTCTCCAAACTTTCCACTTTTGGCAAGTGACGTCCGACCAGCACGCTCTCCTCACCTTTTCTTCGATTTCTTCCAATCTAGGTAAGATCTCACCCTAAATCTTGTACGTTCTTGTTCTACACGCACTTTTACACATTTCTACCTTTCAAATCTTAACTTTTAACCGTGAAATCATCAAGATTTGAGGTATTCTATGGTGACGTCATCATGAAGTTCCCATGAACTTCAAGTAACTCGAATCGAAATCAAACTGTGATAAATGGTGGAAAATAGATTATGCGAGATATGAAGTAGTTGGGACTGAAAGTAATTTAACTAGGAAACCCTAACGTATCGAACCGCTCGCAATCGAAACCGAAAACGTCGAAGATCGTCGCACCAAACACACCACCAGGCGCCAACTGCACGAATGGTCAATCCGCACGATTGCCATCCGCACGGATAGTCGCCTGGGGGAGTGTTGAGTGCCATCCGGACAAGATTGCTGTCCGCACGGATGACCAATCTGGGTGGTGTGCAATCCGGACGGATAGCACTTTCCTCTTTTAGTATCCTATAAATACACGGGTCACTCTCCAAACTTTCCACTTTTGGCAAGTGACGTCCGACCAGCACGCTCTCCTCACCTGTTCTTCGATTTCTTCCAATCTAGGTAAGATCTCACCCTAAATCTTGTACGTTCTTGTTCTACACGCACTTTTACACATTTCTACCTTTCAAATCTTAACTTTTAACCGTGAAATCATCAAGATTTGAGGTATTCTATGGTGACGTCATCATGAAGTTCCCATGAACTTCAAGTAACTCGAATCGAAATCAAACTGTGATAAATGGTGGAAAATAGATTATGCGAGATATGAAGTAGTTGGGACTGAAAGTAATTTAACTAGGAAACCCTAACGTATCGAACCGCTCGCAATCGAAACCGAAAACGTCGAAGATCGTCGCACCAAACACACCACCAGGCGCCAACCGCACGAATGGTCAATCCGCACGGATTGCCATCCGCACGGATAGTCGCCTGGGGGAGTGTTGAGTGCCATCCGGACAAGATTGCTGTCCGCACGGATGACCAATCCGGGTGGTGTGCAATCCGGACGGATAGCACTTTCCTCTTTTAGTATCCTATAAATACACGGGTCACTCTCCAAACTTTCCACTTTTGGCAAGTGACGTCCGACCAGCACGCTCTCCTCACCTTTTCTTCGATTTCTTCCAATCTAGGTAAGATCTCACCCTAAATCTTGTACGTTCTTGTTCTACACGCACTTTTACACATTTCTACCTTTCAAATCTTAACTTTTAACCGTGAAATCATCAAGATTTGAGGTATTCTATGGTGACGTCATCATGAAGTTCCCATGAACTTCAAGTTTGACCTCATTCAACCAAGAATAACTCGGATCTGAACGGTTTCAACATGATTTCTCAACGACTTCGCATAAATCTGAGCTTTTTCAAAAGAATAAAAGAGTTGAAAGAAATAAACACAAGTTTCTCCTTCTTTTACACTCAAAACGATAAGAATCGGATCAGTTCTAGTCTTCTACTCAATCTTAGTAAGTTGTTAGTCCTAGATCCGGATTCTACCCGCGAGACCCCTGATTCCGAGTTAAACCAGAACCACCGTCTTGAGCCGATGACCGGCCGAGCTGGGGTGATTCCTGGCCGGCTTAGCCACTCGGGTCAGGACACAGTTCCGTTGGTTGACTCGTAATCAGAACATCTCGATAGAACGACAAAACAACCAAGTGCTGGACGAGTGGAACAACCAGGACGAACTGATGTCCGCACGGACAGGATATCCGCACGGACAGGTTGTCCGCACGAACTGATGTCCGCACGAACAGACTATCCGGACGAGTTGCCATCCGCACGGACTGCACTTGGGACCCACAACCAAACCGGGTTTGAGTATCGACGAATTGTTAATCTAATCGGACGACCATCTGAATGGATTACTCTTCGGATCATGAGATACTAAGACCTTAAACAATTTTCAAGACGTTCATTAACAGGTTTGCCACCCGATCAACCGAGTGACTCGCCATTAAAGTCGTCGTCCGCACGGACTACCGTCCGGACGGATTGTCGTCCGCCCGGACTGCCATCCACACGGATTGTCGTCCGCGCGACCGACTTGAATGGGAGAGAAACTTCAAGGTTTTCAAAATGCTACAACGAAAACTTCAAAAGTCAAGCTATCATACAGAAACACATCTTAACCATAAGAAGAAACAATCCACTCGAATAGTCATCCGCACGGACACACTATCCGCACGGATGACCATCCGGACGGGTTGTCATTCACATGAATTGCTGTCCGCACGGATGACCTATCCGCACGGATTCCTGTCCGCACGAATGACCATCCGCACGACCTGCAATCCAACCCACTTTCATTCTGTACTGTTGAACGCGTCACTTATCGTTATGCTACCAAATCTATTCAGGCTAATCTTACTCGTTAAGTGCTCCCTTCAATCCATTCATCGCTGTGAGTATACTCGATCCCTTTTTGCTTTAAGCATTTTTGGGTGTTACATACGTTACGAATATTCAAACTACAACTATCACACTACTCAAACTATTTGAACGCTAACCGTTTATGCATGTTATACATGGCTTATGAATGCTTGTTTGTTATGTTTACACATGGAATGTTGTCTACCTGCCTTAGCAACGATAGTACTATAGTTTGGACTCAGCACCCGTTCACTGGGGTTGTTAAGGATCTTTACTTGCATGGATTACAGGGGTAATCATATATTGCAAACTGCCTCGGGCAGTCAACCCGCAGTCATTGGTATCGATGGATTTATGTCGATAACTAACATGCTTCATTTCACTATGTGTACGTGCTGGTTATGCGTAAACAAATTCGAACTCTATATGCTATTATCAAACTTGTATGCTCACCTTTACATTATATGTATTGACTTTATTTTAACGTATGTGACAGGTGCTTAGGTTGCTTGTATGCCTAGCTCGCTGTGAAATCGAGGCTAGGAAAGGTCTAGGATGCTCTCTGTGCTGTGATGAACTTGAAGCTAGGAAAAGGGGTCCTAGAAACCAACAAATAAATTAACTATGTTTAAATCTGAGTTTTCGGAACAGAATATTTGACTAGATGTTATCTGTAATAATTTGTTTACTATTTAAGGTACGGTATGGGACGTATTAATTTAAATTAAATGGTAATGATAATTGTTGTGGAAACTTCTGAACAATCTGTTTCGCTCAGTGCCGCGCCCCGATGATTCCGCCATCGGTTGGGGTGTGACATGAAGGGTGTCAAAGTGGCATTTAAAATGTTACTTTTGACATTGTATGAAAGCCTGGTAGAATGTGTGGATGGCTTTTGCCACCGACATTTTAAGGTAATATAAACTAGCATATTTAACCGCGCCTTGCGGCGATACGGTACCGTAAGTACTGGATCGGTATCACTTTGGTTCTATACATGCACTAAGTATAGAAATTATCATGTGTTTTACATCAATCGAAAACGATAGAAGCGGACACCGATACCAAGGGTGTCGACCCGTTCAGATCGTCACGGTACCAGTATTTATATACCATCGCGGACAGAGTTGTATAAATGAAAAATTATCGAAACCAAAAACAATAAAAATTAATATAGGTCTTGTTACCAATGTTGCTCAATACAATACAATACGGTGTAAGTTTATTGAAAACAAAAACAATAAAATATATACTGGTACTGAAATTGATAATGTTCCTTCGGTTTTGGCACGGTTCACTACGGTAGCGACACAATATCCGTCGTTAAACATGAAGCCACAAAAATGGATACAAGTACCGTTACTGATCTTGTTCGGTACGGTATGGTAGCGATACAGTGTCAGTTTATCAAAAGCAAAAAACAATAAAACTAAATACCCGCATCGATACAGATGTTCGGTTGTTTTAGCTCAGTCTGGTACGATAGTGGCACAAAATCCAATTTTAATAAAAGTTATATCACAATGTTGAAAAAATTAAACATAAACAATAATAGATCATCATTCATCGTTCATTTTGGTTCGGTTTGATAGGACGACACGATATCCATTTTCAGTAAAACTTATATTGCAATGTTGATAGAATATATAAACATAATTACGGAGTAAGATTTAAAAAAAAAGTTAACGAACACAACTTATAAAAAAATCAATCAAACCGTTAAATAAAAATTCATTAAAAACATAAATACTCAAAACGTAGAATAAATAAATAAATAGAAATAAAATAAAACAAATACTATTAAAACTTATATCACTATTCATGGCTAGTTTATATTCATATGTATAATAATATAAATATATATATTTGATGTATAAATTTAAAACTTAAAATACATTAATATGGAAACTCAATTTTGAACCAATTTATAAATTTGAAATAGTAGATTTAAAAAAAATCAGTGCAAATAGCAAGATAACAAATCCCACACTTCCACATTAGGCTCCTTATTTTATAAGGGTGTGTGTGAATATACTACCACTAGTCTAAGTTCCCGTGTAATACACGGGTGGCTAAACAACAAAAAAAATTATACTTTAATACGTAAATACTTTATTACATCCTGATGATATTGAGCTATAAGAGAGTAACTGAGTGTTTCTCTTTGACATCCTGAAGTTATATATATTGATCGTAAACATAATTTTACCATAGATATAAAATAAATAATGATCAAACCTCGAATTAGTGCTGAAGGCCTTCCACATTACATAAGCAATGATTCCCCTAAGAGTAGAAACAAAAAGGCCCCAACATTGTATCTAGTTGCAATATCCG
Organism: Helianthus tuberosus; assembly: GCA_030545235.1. Taxonomy (NCBI): domain Eukaryota; kingdom Viridiplantae; phylum Streptophyta; class Magnoliopsida; order Asterales; family Asteraceae; genus Helianthus; species Helianthus tuberosus. The sequence goes on along the minus strand of JARYGA010060488.1, from coordinate 2,910 downwards.
ATGATCGGAGTTGTGTTTGCGTGTCAACCCAACCCGACTCATCACATACCATAAAAAAAATCAAGGAAGCCTATTTACAAAGAAAACCTCAAAGTAGGCATGCAACTAAAGTAATTAATTCAATCTTTTGTTTTTCTAAACGGGGACGGCACCCCGTCAAAACTTTATTAATAAAATTAAAAAATAATAGTTACACCTAAAGAGCATTGGGTCTTCCGAGACATACCCCAAGAACACCAACCTCAAAAATGCCTAAGGCCTTACAGAACGGGTTTTAACAAACCCCTACCCCAACCATTCTAACCAATAACAATTACTACTTCTAACTCTACTCGCGACCACACACAACCCAAGTATTACAAACATAAAACCTATTCAAAACCCAAACAAAAAATAAACGAAAACAACCAAAATCAAGACTAAATACAGTTCAAACAAAAAACATCAATCTTCAAAACTCTATCGGCTTTCATACGCATCAGCAACAAACTTCAAGCTTCTAGCCATCATTCAAGTCAAACCAAAGTCCAATAACCTGCATTTACCACCAAACCCAGCAATACCTATCAGCAAATAAACATTCAATGTGAGTTTAATCCCAAGTCCACAAATTTCATGCCAAAAACGAAACAATTGGTTGAAACTTTAAGTGATTTCATTTACAAAATAAATCATGAATCAAAGTAGAAAGCTATAGGAAAATCGAAAATGCATAAACATATAATATCTACCGACATTGAAGCCCATGTAGATCATCATTTTTGTTCTAGACCTTTCCAAAGTTGGGCTTCAAGTCTAAGGGTTGCCGGATATATACCTTCTGCGCCAAATATTAAAGCACCAATACAAACTTTAGAATGATAACAATATGCTTTCTACATTCACTACATTATGGTTATCATCAACTGGAAAACTAATTATAATGGGTCAAATTATTTGAAAAAAGACGATCATCCAACCAGCTTGCATGATGCCTTTAATGCAAATATATATTATAACGGGTCAACTGTACTGAACAGGTCACCAACCTGGCTCAGCCCATCTTGACCTTTTACCCAGCTCAACAAAAATGATATGAAATGATATAAGAAATCAACTTACCTCCATGAAAAGCGATGAATATGAGAGCCCGTTAACCCCCCTAAACAACCACCAATATGTGTAGCTCCATAAAATTACCTACAAAACGTGTAATGCTAACTGATGTTAGCATCTTTAATTGACAAAAAGCAAGAAAATTAAATTATAGCAAATAATCACTGTAAAAGATCACAAAGGGTCCGAGAATTCATGCTAACTAATGTTAGCATATTTAATTGACCAAAAGCAAGAAAATTAAAACATAGCAAATAACCACTGTAAAAGATCCACCTTAGAGGATATCTTTCATTTTTTTTTTTGTTAGTATTGTATTGCATTATGGCATAACTTTGTTATAACTAAATACAAAACTTGGAAATATTCTACAAAATGAATATTTTGATTTACCTCGAAATCTCCCAAAGTGTAATCTACCTTCAGATTATGGAGGATGGTTGTTCCTTGATTATTTGCATTCTTTAGCATGTCCTCCTAAGGCTAGATAAGGAAAAGATCAAAAGGAAGATTAAAAAAACTGAGTCGAAACCATACTATTAATGTTTTAATGCAACCAAAAATATAATTTGTCAATGCAATTGATTAACCACCGCTCTTCAAAGAGATCGGCTTGACGTATAATCAAATAAATGCGGCTAAAGAGTCGGACCAAACCTGATATAGTTCTGTCCCGTATGGTCATCCGCCTTCACTGGCGGCTCTGCTGCCAAAAAACGCCCAACACAAGGATCATAACAACAAATTGAAAAATATAAAATTTATAAAGTAAACCCACCATATCACTTAGCACTTGCCTAAGAATTGACAACGTACCATTAATATCTGATCAAGTTTGCTGGCAATAAAAAAATAGAGATAAGTTTATCAAATCGTTCAAGTAACAAAAATGATTATTCTATGGCTACTCAGCTAGGTGTAGGTAAACAGGTTAAAAATCTCACATCTAAAATGTACATCACAAAGACGTGCCACTCCTAACTCCGAAAGATTTATTGAGTGTAAGTCTTCAGCATGAAACAAAGAACACATGATAAATGTAAAGCATATAACCTGGATGTAAAGGTCGGTCACTCACCACCAACTGAACGGTCAAAGACGTGCCACTCCTTTCAAATTCCAACTCGACATTTTGCCCCACGCTATCATCAAGTTCAGTTTAGTACTTCAGAAGCTAACTCGTCATTCTACTCCAAAGCACAATGCTTTACAATGATGAATGAGAGTGTAAGGTTCTTGGCTTCAAGTATATCATGTTACACCTTCATAAGTGAGATAAGAAAAATAACCACTCGACCCGCTTAAAAAATCACATGCTTGGCCACCTCAGCACTCCTCTCAACAGATTCATTATCCTCACTATATCTTGAAGCCCATCCATGACCAACACCTTTGAATATCTTCACAAAGCTCTCAATCTAGCTTTTGTCAAAAACTATTTTATTAACTGAACTTTAAAACCCTAACCCTAAACAGAGAAAAATATAACCCTTCTTATCTTTTACCATAAATCATGGGACTTACTTCTTGATTTTCTAATTAAGGTTCCATGTTTCACTTCTTCTTGTGGGTGTAACTGGTCAAGCTTGCCTTCTAATATGGCAGTTGGAACCTTAATTTCTGAAACAAAAGTTAAGGTTAAAAAGTGACATTTTCAACCTATATAATTATGAATGGGTTGACAAAGTTTATGTTTAATCTCTAGCGAGTCAAACCAAATGATATATTTGTAAAAAAAAAAAAAACTATATCAAAATGGGTCAACGGGCAGAACAGCTCAGACCAAGTATACAATTCGCCCATTTGACCACATCT
>JARYGA010060487.1:131063-211997 GCA_030545235.1 Helianthus tuberosus | reverse complement strand
AATGTCAATACAGGTGCATTGCTTAACTTCTGTTTAAGAATATCAAAGGACTCTTGTTGTTTTGGACCCCAGTCAAACTTGACATTCTTGCGAGTTAACGATGTTAAGGGTGCAGCAATCCTTGAAAAGTTCTCAATGAAACGTCGATATTATCCTGCTAGACCCAAGAAGCTGCGTATCTCTGTAGGTGTCTTAGGCTCTTGCCAATTCATGATCGCTTCAATCTTAGCGGGGTCCACCTGGATACCACGCTCGCTCACCACATGTCCAAGAAATTGTACTTCACGAAGCCAAAACTTGCATTTAGAAAACTTGGCGTAGAGCTTTTCTTGCTGTAGAAGTTTAAGGATACACCGAAGATGTCTTTCATGATTGGCTTGATTCTTCGAGCAGATAAGAATGTCATCAATGAAGACAATGACAAACTTGTCCAAGTACGGCTTGCATACGCAATTCATGAGATCCATGAACGCTGCAGGTGCATTAGTGAGCCCGAAAGGCATCACTAAGAACTCGTAGTGACCATAACGAGTTCTGAATGCAGTCTTATGCACATCGTCATCTCTGACTTTCAATTGATGGTAACCTGACCTTAAATCAATCTTGGAGAAGTAACTTGCCCCTTGCAGTTGATCGAACAGATCGTCGATCCTGGGTAACGGATACCTGTTCTTGATTGTCACTTTATTAGGCTCGTGATAATCGATGCATAGACGCATCGAGCCATCCTTCTTTTTCACAAACAGGATCAGAGCTCCCCAAGGGGACGAGCTAGGTCGAATAAAACCCTTTGCCAACAAATCGTCTAACTGAGTCCTTAACTCTTTCATCTCAGTTGGAGCCAATCGATAAGATGCTCTTGCAATTAGTGCTGCCCCAGGAATGATATCAATTCTGAACTCCACTTGCCTATCTGGGGGTAAACCAGGTAGTTCTTCAGGGAATACTTCTGGATATTCAGAAATAACAGGGATGTCTTCAATCTTGGGTTTTGGTTCATCAACGGTTACCTGTGCCATATAAATGACACAACCTTTCTTCATACACCTCGACGCCTTAAGCAAGGACACTTGCTTAGGTAACCCGTACAGAGTATCTCCTTGTATTGTTAACGGCTCACCATAGGGAGTCTTGATCACCACTTGCTTCTTATCACATACAATTTGGGCTTGGTTATGAGATAACTAATCCATGCCGATCACTATGTCAAATCCTGCTAATTTTAACGGAAGCAAAGAAAGTGGAAAAGAGTGGTTCCTAATGGATATAAAACATCCATCTAGAACTATTGAAGTGGTCTCTATAGTACCATCGACTAATTCTACTTCATACTTTATGCTTAGAGTTTTAACAGGCAGATTTAATAACTTACAAAATTTATTATCCACAAAAGACTTGTCTACACCCGAATCAAACAATACTCTAGCATAAACATCATTGATGAGAAAGGTACCTGTTATCACATTATCGTTCTAAACCGCTTCCTGTGCATTCATCTGGAAAACCCGAGCATTGGTCTTCTTAGCCTCCTCAGGCTTCTTTGCAAACTTTGGGTAGTTGGTCTTGATATGCCCCTTCTCGTTGCAACCATAACAGGTTGCATCTTTCAACTTCTTGCAATCCAAGGTCTTATGTTCCTTGGACTTGCAGATCCCACATCCAAAAGTCTTCGATTGCGATTTCGATTCCAACCTGCACTTTCCAAAGTGATGCTTCTAACATGTTTTACATTTTGGTTTCTCACCCGACTGCTGGCTATCATTTTTGAACCTCGAACTCTTCTTGTGATCTGAGTTCCCCTTATGTTTCTTATCAGAACGTCGTGAGTTCTCCTCTTCACGTTTCCTCTTTCCATCATCAGAATTCTTAAGCGATCTCTGCCTGACCGCATCGAGAGTAAGAGATAACGACAAATCAGCCACCGACCTGAATGTGGTGGGTCTAGATGCTTTCACACTTGCTTTAATTTCTGGAGCTAGACCTCCAATAAAACGAGCTATACGTTTCGGTTCCGGTGTGACCAAGTAAGGAACCAATCGAGACATGGTGTTGAAACTGGTAAGATATGCTTGACAATCCAAGTTCTTCATGACCAAGGTCAAGAAGTCAGTTTCAATCCTTTCCACCTCATGCTGAGGACAGAAATTATCTTTGATCAACGCAACAAACTGATCCCAAGACATGCTGTAAAGTGTGATCTTTCCTGTAGCTTGGATTAGGGACCTCCACCAAGCTAGAGCTTCGCCTTTAAAAGATTGTGAAACAAACTTCACAATGTCCTGTTCGGCACAACCACTAATATCAACCACTGTATCCATATCATCTAGCCACGTCATGCAATCAATGGCTCCTTTCTCCCCTGTGAAGTCCCTGGGCTTGCAGGAGACAAAATACTTATAAGAACATGTCTTAACACATGGCTCCTGACTGAGCGGAATCTTCTTAGACGGGACACTCCTTTGATTTGATGAGTGATGGGAATCGTCTCTGTCCGATGCGTACGACTTAGATGGTGGCTTTGAATGAGCTACTGATAGGGTCCTGCTATGAGTACCACTTGATTCTTTAAACTGCCTGTCCATGGCTTTAGTAACAGCATTGTCAATCATGGCTTGCAGATCTGCACCAGCCCCATTAACCCTGGTGGTATCATTATGTAACATCTGTGCTTGTAATCATTATGAACAGTACCATTATCAATAAAACAATGTCATTTGATCCCAATGTTTGTTTGGTTATGTTTTACATTTTTCATGTTTTGACTTTTATTCAATTTCAAACTCTATATCACTTTCTAGAGAGTTATACGCAAACTGGTGCGTAAACGTAGCCAGTTTAATGAGAAAAATACTCCGGAACATCAACATATACTTAACATACCTTAAATAACCCTTACATAACTTAGAAATAAGTTTTGAAGGCTTTGGTATGGCAAAAACAAGTTAATTCGCTTACAGGGACTAAACTTGACAAACTGTGAAAGTATGCCAATTTGAACTGTAACGAACATTCCGGAACATGACCATAAGTTAAACATATCATAAATATCCTTTACATAGCTTAGAAATAGGCTTTGAGGGGTTCGGTATGCTAAAATAAACTTTTGGGGTCATTCAGGGACTAAAAGCGTCAAAAAAGTGCACAAGTTTGCATTTTCGAGCATAACTTACGTTCTGAATACATCCGGACATAAGCACTAAAATATTTTATTTTAGTGTTTGGCATAAGAAAAATCCATTCGTCACGCCATTTGGATCATTTTTCGCGCTTATGCGCATTCCGTCGTAATTAACCGAACAATGTAACCGTACGGCTAAACGAACCGACACCCGAGATATTTTTTAACACATTTTAAGTTACCTATACTTTAACTTCATTTTAGAGCTTTGAAATGGGGTTAACGGGGCTTAAACGTGTCAAAAAACGCATCGAAAACCAAGTTTTGAGGTTGCAGGGACTGAAACTGTAAATCTGCCAAACTAGGTCCGTAAGTAGGGGCCAGATGCAGCAAAACGTTTTTTTTCAGCTGTTAACAGCCCTTAACACTCTCCAAAGGCCAAGTGCCAAGTGTCAAACTCTTATGGTGGATGGCAAATGAGTTACCACAACTTTCCAACAAGTGTACGACTTAGATCGTGCCCCCTTTTCCAAGAAATGATCCTAACGGTGAACCAAAAACTATAAATACCCACCTCCACCCTTCACTTTTCCTCACAAGAATCTGATCTAATGTGCTCTAAGTTGAAACCCTTGTTTCATACCTGAGCTATTTTGATCTAGATTAGCATTCGGGGACCCTTCGTAAGTGTTCCTTCGTTCTTTTATTGTTTTTCGAGTCCGAAAGTCAAACTTTGTTTGACTTTCTGCGTTGACCAGTTTATGGTCAATGCGAAGTTCGTTTGAACTTCGCAACGTGATTGTAATCACGATGGTTATAGTCCCTTGTGACTATGCCTAATGATTACCACGTTGTCTAGGGTCGTAAGGGTAAGCGATCTAATAAATCGCTTATACCTTCGAACCCGACCCATTTGGTCGATCATTAGGATCCGACCAAACACATTAGGTGACCATAGTATATAGGGAATAACCTTCCGAGGTTATACCTTATGGTCGCTTCGTTTAAATAGTTGTATGATAGGTAGTTTATATGCCTTAGGTAAATTACCAAAATACCCCTTTGATGCCAAAATTCATTTTAAACATATGTAACATAACTTTTGACATCTAAACTGATTTGACAACCATATTAGACATGTTAAGGCATATATTACTTGTCATAGGACTAGTTAAGCGGTCCGAACGCGTTTCGCGCGAACGACGCGTTAAAGTAGCATAAGCTACCTAAACGGGTCGTAATGGGTCGTAAGCACTTATGTTAGGTTTCATTTAGTATGTAGGCTTTGTTAAACCATATCACACGGGTCTCCATACTCGTTTGGTTTACGAACCCTCATTCTATCCGATCCTCCGATATTAGGTACGGTTTATTAACATAGTTACCTATATTAGGTGTCGTTTGATTCCGTGATCTCTAGCATTGCTTGGTGGTTATCTTAGGACTTCTGAGCAATCTCAAGTGAGTACATAGACCCCTCTTTTACTGTTTTCCAAACTGTTTTGGGGTGAAACACATGTGCCTACTTGTTACTTTCGTGCTTTCCTGCTTTCACATCATATACTTGCTATGTTCATTAGTACATTTATAGTACATGATTTCATTGTGTTCATGCTATGTATGCCCATTGTGTGCATACTTAGTACATTGTTTTACATTACATTTCATGCTATGTATGTCCATTGTGTGCATACTTAGTACATTGCTTTACATTACATTTCATGCTATGTATGTCCATTGTGTGCATACTTAGTACATTTGTTTTACATTACATTTCATGCTATGTATGCCCATTGTGTGCGTACTTAGTACAGTTGTTTTCATCACATGCTTACATTTTGTTATGACATTTGGGTTGTTTACAATGGAACAATACATTCATTAACATTAGCTACGCCGTTCGTTAGTAGGTAGTGGTACCAAAGGAATTGACAACTCCCGTTCCTGAAATCCTGGGTTTGTTTGGATTGGAAGGAATGACCAAATTCGATATACATAACTTAGATAAACCTTTAATTTGTTTAAGGGTTTATCGCCACAGTCTCAAGGCTTGGATGTATGCATTTTCACAATACCGCATAGATGTTTATATCAGTATAGCATGCATTTGTTCCACAAAAACATAACTTTGATTTAAACCATGTTTTACTTCAATACCTTGTTTTTGTGCATTTTACATATGGTTTAGTTGATATAATTCACATACCATACATGACATTTTTGGATACACATTACATGATTTACATTAGACATAAACATTTTGACATTGATATACACAATTCATGATTTACATTAAACACAGACATTTGATATGGTTTACACAATAACATTTTGACATTTGATTATACATAAACAATTTACATTGGTGGTTTGGTTTGAGTAAGTGATTTAAGTAACGAGACGTGTGTAATACGATACAATCATGGTGGATACACCGCTGGTACTTCCTATATATAAGTGTTTGTATGGTATTACATATCGTAGCGTTATTTAAATCATTTCAATTTATGACACATGACATTTTATACAAATAACATACTTTTTACAAGACACTGTTTACAAACAACTTATCTTACACAAACTCATTTTTACATGGTTATTCATTTAACCTTACATTTATTTATACATATCATCTGATCTTATCGTTTTTCAAATGATTTATAAGACAAAGCAAATTACAAGGTTCATGACTAAACATTTTCTCAAACATAAGTCATGAATTCTATTTTCACAAAACCTATGTATCTCACAGGCATTTTTATGCTGACGTACCTATTTTCACATGTGTTTTCAGGAGCTTTTCCATAGGATGATGATCGTGACACTAGGGCGGACCTGTGCCTTAGAGACTAAAAATGAAGATAGACTAGTTTAATTATGTTATGAACTCTTTGTTTCCTGTTTAAGACAATGTAACACTCTTGTTTAATAAATAAAATACAACATTGTATGCCATGGTTATGAAACAATTAATTCTGTTACAACACTCCCCGACGTTTTCCGCCACGTTTTGTATGTTATACGTGGTCGGGGTGTGACACATTATTCTCCCGCGGGTGACTGTAACCTCATCTAATTCAGCCATGTAGCTTGATTGCTACAAATAAAATGATGACAATAATTCATTCAGATATCTTATTATGGAATTGTCATTTTGACGACTCATTAACCATGGTAACAATAAACCATATCGATTAATTTGTTAGTCATATTTATTTAGGATTTTTATTATAATTTATCCTTAGTTGTAATTCATTAAAAATATTAGAGTGGCACAAAAGGCCTAGTCACAAGGACAGTTTTAAATTATATGCCATGATCTTATAGGATCGAGGCATTAAGGCTTGAACATAGTTCATCACCTTTTCTTGACAGAGAGTCATAGACTACAATTGTCTTTTGTCTCAAAGGACAATAAGTATGGCCCGCAGGCACTTCATCACTAATGGATGTTTTAATTAAATAAGAAAGGAATTGGAAGAATCCAATATAAGGATGACTTGTGTGATTTTATCGAATCACATTTACCAGGAGTGTTAACATGTTTTCAGATGTTAACAAGGATTTGCGTCTTAAAAAGGTTTTACCATCTGGGCCATGTCTAAAATGACATATAGGCTAGGTTATACCTTCAAGATTTTCTTTCAATATATATTGGCAGATTTAATTAAAAAGGAATGATATTTTAATTTATTTCATATAATATATTCATACATATAATAACAAATGAAATTTTAAATTAAAACATTCCAATAAATTTTAAAAGAAGTACATAATTTCCCTAAACGGGACTTTAAAGAAATAACATTGTCCACATAAGGACTAAAAAGAAATACAAGTCCTCGCAGGGACTGGATACATAAATAGATGTCCACACAGGGACTTAATTGAAAAATTAAAATTTCAAAACAAAATAAATAAGGAATTTCAATAATCCCTCTTCTTCTTCCCCTTGATCAGGTCTGCCAAGCCCTTAAGTAGACCCCAGCGGCTTCTACGCTCCTCCTGAACCTCTCATTCCACCTGGTTCAACCTCTGAAGGATTTCCTGTTGCTGCGGTGGTTGGATCTGTGGTGGCTGCGGCGGCTGCTGCTGCGGAGGTTGAGCAGGTGGTGGATATTGATACCCATAAGTTGGGTACCCAGTTTGGTACGAAGATGCATAAGGTCCTTCAGGGTGGAGAGCATTGTAGTTCACCGCCTCGAGGTACGGGTCAACATTAGGGGCATTGTAGTAGTTGTAGCCAGAATAAGTTGGCTGCTCAAAAGGGTTATACGCTGCTGCACCAGCGTAAGAAGGAGTTGAGTTATCATAACCCATGTGTGATGGTGGTGGTGCGACTGGCGGAGAGTCGACCTCGGAAACCGGGTTCGAAGGCCCACCCATTTGCGGGTCTTCGTACAACGGCGGGTAATGGTTGTTGCTGTTGTGTTGGGGGGTGCTGAAGTGGAAACCCCCTCGCACGGACATCCATGCACCTGATCTTCTTCGCCTCGGTGGTTCTGGAGGCGGTTGCTGCTCTGGCGGCGGCGGTTGCTGCTCTGGCGGCGGCGGTGGCGGTGGCGTAACCGCCTGGAAACACGAATCCTCAGAGGGATCCTGCTGTTGCTGTTGAGGTGGGTTGAAAGGGGGAGTGAACTCCCAGTGGTATGTGGCCCACCTTTCTGCAAAACTGTTTGGGCCTCTGTATGGCGAACCATGAAAAGATGATCCGTCAGAAATCTCGATGGGATGCGTGGGCGTCCCAGATGGTGGCTCGGTAGGATCCGGATCTTCGTCCATATCCATTTCTTGGTCACTAGAAGAATGATATTCTGGTCCCAATGGGTTATAACTTATTGGTTCTTGCACCTGGTTTACCGGATTGAACCGGCTTTGAAAGTACGGGGTCGGGTCTTGGAAAGCCCGGAGTGAACTTGACCGCTGCAGCGGGATGAAGGAGTGGTGAGAGTCACTGTGCTCCTCGTCTTGATGTGGTCCAAAGAGTGATGATAAGACAGGGAGGAGCTAAGGGAGACTGAACGTCTCGCTGGCTCTAGATAAGTCCTCCAATATTCATGAGGACTCGATCCGATTGAGGCGGATGGTGTGCGCCTGTGTGATGGTCCAGCTTCGTGGTCATTTGGAGCAGTTATCGGCGCCTTGCCTCTTCCACCTCTTCCTCTGAATCGTGGCGGCATTGTCTTTTGTACCTGCCAAAAAAAACAAAGGAAACCAACAAAAGAAAACAATAAGATTAGGATTAGTCCTAAGTCATTTGACTATACTCGGAAGTCGAGGAATGTGCAAACTGTGTCATTGAGATTAAACACAAAAGGCTAGTGTTTAATTCACTCAACGTTGGCTCTGATACTGTAAGACCCTTACTATTATTTTACGATTTTCGTATGGTTTAAGACCATAATCATGTAATTCTGGTTACAATTACAAATGAAAAATACGGGTTTATTAAAAACTTTTACAATTTAAAGTAATACAACATAATGTGATTTAATTCATCATTTAAGAATCACGACGAAACAACTTGCGGAAGCTTCATTTTCGTGTGTTCGGTCCTTTGTCATCGCTTGATCTCCATCCGGGTACACTTGATATCACCTATGATCAAAACCAACATAAAAGTTAGTTTTGATAACTTAAATATAAGTTTAAACAAGTTCTACGCATCAAATAATCAACAAAATAATTATTTCCAACTTTGATGTCTCTCGCGTGTCGCGCGAGACTCATCTCAACGTGTCACGTGTCGCGCCCGAAACAACGTTACCCATCGCATGGCGCGGGGGAGACCCTTTTCCAGCGATTCCAGGTCTGGGAGCTGCATATCTGCCCAGCTATGGTTTTAGTCAAAAATCGAACTTTAAAAGGGCATAACTTTCATTCTACTTACCCGTTTTGCGTGATTCTTTTTCCTACGCGTCCGTAATTTGATTCCTCGTCACATGGAGTTAAAATCCGACATCCGGATTTACAATTTTCTAGGTTTTAGGCCTTAGGCTTAATTTTAATTATTAAAATTTTAACAAAGCTTTTGACCCGTTTATACTATCATCAAACCAGCTTGTTTATTACACCCTAATTCTCGTGAATATCATATTTTAAGGTTTCCTATCACACGAGGTTCAAATCACGGGTTATTATACATCATTAACCCGTTTATACTTATGCGCTTGTTTTGACCCGTTAAGGTTATTTAAGCGCTTTTACGCACAAGCCATACTCATTCATTTTAACTTCATATTCCCATATTTTAATATCTACTTATATTCCGCCACCACTATTTTCGTGGTGGATTTAAAATATTGAACCCATTATCCTAAGTTTTACCATTCGGTTAGACATTTTACGCTAATGACCCTCTTTTTTTTTACTATAAACTTATTTATGCGTACCTGGCTCGGATCAACATATTGACCCGTTTTAATACCTTGTCTCAATAATCGCTAATTCATAGCATCGCTAATTCATAAGCCGATTTATCCTGTGTGCATAAAACTCCACAAACACTTATTAGTCGTTAATTGTCAAATGGTATCAACATTACCATTTGACCCGTTTGGTCTAAACGACCAAACATTTTACGCTTATATTTGACTAGATCACCATTTTACCATTTTTATTCGTTTAGGCTTACTTAGAAAGTAGTCATTCAAAAACTCATTTTTTTTATTTATGTCATCCCATGACCAAAATTACCATTTTACCATTAACATGGTTTTTCGTCTTTTGATACGTTCCGACCCGTATCTTTTCGTGTCAAAATCATATGTTGAATATAACCTTGTCGTATTTATAATCTATAAATAAATACATATCTTACGATAAAGGTGTAAGCTTTACTTACCTCGCGTCCGCGCAAACATTTTTCGCATCCATCATCCGTTTGACCCGTTCCTTTCCAAGCTCCCACCTAGCTTGTTTAGAGTCAAACTATATCATAACATCCATAAGATGGTTAGATTGGTCATTCTATACAATGGTCATCACCCTATGGTCTTTCTCTTTTTTTTACACACTTATCAATCAAAACATACCATATATTCAACAACTAGTTTTATACCATAATTCTTTTCATTCACTAACTGCTTGACCCGTTAGTGAAGTTACTTATACAAACTAGTTAGTAAGTGATTTTAAACACTTTAAGCATGTCACATAAAGTGTTATTTGTTCCCAACAATCAATACTTCATGCCTAGAGCAAGTATGTACAATCCTATGCCTTTTTCATGGTTAATAAGAACATTATTAATGTGCAGCGATTTTGTATTCAGCTACTGTAATTGACCATTTTGACCCATTTAAAAGCTGAATTAGATCAACATGTTCAAAGATGGATCGTAGAACTCTCAAATAGCTTTCTAGGCATATATGGTACGTCTTCTAACGATGTTTCTATGATTTTATATGATTTTTACAAAATCAGGACATCGGCTTATTTTTAGCCCAAACGGCATGCTGTCTTTTCGAAATAGCCACTGAATTCGACGTTTTTGACCCATTTAGCATCTGAACCAAATCATCATGTTAACTAACGAAATGCAAATTACTCCGAGACCTTTCTAGGCATATATGGTACGTCTTCTAACGATGTTTCTATGATTTATTGTGAATTTTCAAAATTCAGGTCTGCACCATATTTATTTAAGCATTTCATCGAACACTTGGCGGGTTTCGCATTCAAGATTAGTCCCTAACCTATCTCTTGAACACCTTACCCCAATTTTATCAATATATCATTAAAACACACATATGTCACTAAGTTTTAGCATAAAAAATCAAGCCCATATGTCTAGTGTACATGAACTACACCTAGAACTAGCATCACAACATCAATGTTCATCCATTTAACACCCTAATTCAAGTGTTCATCTTTTTATCATAAAACCCACTTAGCACACATATGGGTAATCATCAAATCCCTAGTTTTTAACACTAATTCATCAAATTTTCAACTAGGGTTTGTTTCGAAACATGAATTCATCATAGGTTCACCCAAACATCAATCATTCAAGCTTGAATTTTCGATTTTCATAAGTTCATCAACAATCTCAACTTCATAAATATCAAAAATTTGACATACCTTACGATCCCCTTGACTTGGTGATCACGAATTTGTGTTCATGCACCGATTTGGGGCTATAATCAACCTTCAATTTAATGATTTTGGTGAACTAGGGTTTGCTCCCCTTTTTCCCTTCCTGATGTCAACCTGCTACACACACTTTTAGTGTGTGTAGTGTTTTTTTTTTGTTTATAAATTATAACTTTCCATCTTTACAACTTTGGCCCCTCAAGTTTATTCTTAAGTGTTTAAGCCTACTTATTCATGTTTTATTACATGTTTACTGGTGTGCGTGTGTGCCACGTATGTTATTTATACAGTTGATTTTACGCACTATTTTAAGTTTATTATTTATAAAAATGGTTTTATACCTTAACATTAAAACACACGCAACAAAGGACAAGTGTATCCCGTCACATATGCAGTAAAGTATTGGTAAGAGCCAGATATCGTCCCAAGGAACACGAAAGATGAGATAAGATATTATAAGTACTGAATCTTTGTCATTATTTTACCAAAGGAAGAAATAATTGAATTGTTGTTTAACTAAATTAACTAAAAATAAAAATATAAATATAACAAATATCTTATTTCACAAATAACCTAAACATGTTATCTATCATGTATTTCACCAAAGCACTTTAATCAATTTTCCAATTGCAAGACAGTTAGTCACCGTTAGGAATTTTCTAACATAATGATTCTTCGGATAGTTAACACGAAGGTCCCATCTTAACTTTCCTAAAACCATGCATTAGCGAGCTATTGATTTTATGTGAATCTTTAAAGATAGATTAGTCATCCGTTAAGAGTTTTCTAATCTCACTTATCAAAGAAAGCAATACCGATGGTCACAATACAGCCACAAAGATAAGCATTTATGTAGATCATATAACAAATAATTTCACCTTTACAAGTATTGAATACAAATCTACCAAGTTAGCAATTTCAAACCAAAACTACTGAACAAGGATCATAAACCACATGCAAGAACATGTAATCAACACCATATAATTCATTAGAACCCTTACGTGTAGGAAAGTACTCTTAATCAAAATAAGACATATATTGTGTAATACCAATATCCGGGTTGGGTCTCATGGTGTAAACAGAATTTACAAATAAGTGAATAATCAAGAGTTAACATCCAAATTACCACATATTCATTACCCAATATAATCAAATATAATCAAGAACACAACATCAATGAAACATTCATTATATAGTCATGAAGATTCAAACATAAACGAGTACTTGAGTTTCATACAAACTAGATTACAATACAAAGATTATTCAAGAAACAAGTTCACAATTACTATATACATACAAACATACATCAGTCCAATAACATGCACAATGATTAGACTACATGTTCAAGAATAAGGAATCGAACCAAACATGCACTGAATTGACGGGGTGGATTGACTTGGCTTTCACACGAACTCAAGGCATCGAAGTGGCTTGATCAGAACTGGTTCGGACCAGGAATTTCGACAGAAAACTTGGAGAAAAACCCAACCATTTGCTCTGATTCGAATGGGCTATTTATAGGGAAGTTGTCTCGTATCGCACGGGCGTGCGACGTATTACACGGTCGTGCAATACCGGTGACGTCATTGATTACGTGGATCGCACTTGGTTCCGACAATGGAGTGGTTGGGTTAGTTGGACGACTTCGTCATAAAGGGAACGGGCATTCATTCGGTCGCACGATCGTTCAGATCCGGCATTAGGTTGAAACGGCTGGTCGCACGGATGTGCATCTCCGGATGGTTTGCCTGTTGGTCTGTCTCGCACATCCGTTCGGATGGAGCACGTCCGTGCGATCCTGGTGAGTTGTTGTTTGTCGTGTTTGCACCGGTCGTTCATCCGGATATGCAGCAACTGCACGATCGTTCTTCAGATGGCACGGTCGTGCCATTCCAGTCAGTTTCTTGATTTTGGCCCGTTTGATCAGAAATGCTTCGGAAGTTGTCCGTTTTCATCAGATTTTCATTTTATGCTTCGTTTAAGACCTGAAATTGAATAAATACTGATTTTAGTCCTTAACATTGCGATTTCGGTCAAAAACGCTTAAAACGGAAGTGTTTTTGGGCTATAAAAACATGTATATTTTAACGTATATCAAACCTCCCCACACTTGAACTTTTGCTTGTCCCTAAGCAAAACAACTGTACAAACGATTAATTTAAAACAGAAAGATTAAACACACAATAATGTACATAAGCGTTTTAAAATTAACTAATAATGATAGCAATGAGAAAACTTAATGCAATTTTTCAAAAATAAATAGCGTTTTTAACATCAATTATTCACTTACTTGCATCTTTGATGTAATTCCCTCGGCTCACTGGTGCAAACTAGTGAATTGTACACTAGTAATTTTCTGTGATAACTCAAAAGCCAGGTCATATAGTAACATTATCATAGGCTTGTAATGGAATCTCATTTTTATCATTTAACACATAAAAATCATAAAAATCAAGAGGACTTTTTATTGTGGGTTGTAACTTGGCTAAGGTTTATGGGTAGGAATGGATATTTACTGGGTGAAGTGTTTCAATCCGTTCTAGCAAATTATCCTAACAAACCTCACACAAAAGTAAATTCACTCTATATATATATATATATATATATATATATTTTCACGTATTCACAAACCAAGTGACTCTTTTAAGGTCAGATTGTCAAGACCTGTTTTATCTTTGATGTGTCGTATGTCTTCCTTTATCCTGTAGTGAACATTACTTCCAACTCTAATGGACCGTTCGGCATTGAGCCTAATAGCCCCCACCCTCATTAGAAGTGTATATTCATGTTGGGATTCAGTTTGACTCTTTCTACATCTTCCTTTGTGAGACCAATTTCCACATCCAATGCATTTGTCGTATCGTTTTGCTCTTCTTTTCATTGCACTTTTGGATGTCCCACAAAATGGTGGCATTTGTTCTTGTTGTCGCCACGTTTTTCTAACTTCTTCACTTAGGTGAAATATTTTCTCTCTAAGTTCCGAAGGTAAGCTTGGTTTCGCGAATTGTAAGCAGCAAAGCAAATTTAAATCGAATGAATGCATGTCCAGTTCTTTATCGGTCTGCCGGTAAAAGACCAAACTAAATTCCTATAATAGGAAAATTATACTAAACCGGAATTCACACTAAATAGGTTAACACAAATGAAAGGAAAAGGCTCAACATGGTTTACTATTGGATAATATTTTTGGTTTTTCAAGGGTTTTTTATTTTTATTTTACAAGAAAGGTAAACACATGGTTGTATCCTATTGCCTCTATCATTTTTATATAATTTTTACAGTTAGTGATTTAAACAAGTATATTCAAGACAAGTTCTGAAATGTATACTATTATGCGGCACACTCAACAAAATGAAGTTTAAAGCATATGATTATTGCTTTTAGAATGGCTCAAAACTCACTAATTGGGTGTGTATTTTAGATACAAATTTATAAATAATTGTAAAAAAAAAAAATTATTTCTAAAAATTACTTTAATATTTTCTCATTTGTATAATTATTAGTTAAGAATAAATCAAATATGTACAAAACTAATTATAAACATTCTAATTTTTATAAATTTTTTTTTTTAGATTTGTACAAAATTTAAAGCAATTAAGGACAAACAAAGTTTAAGAATCTTTTAAACCCCTCCCCACACTTGAACTTCACATTGTCCCCAATGTGAAATACATATTAGTTAAGTAATTATGAGGAACTAAACTAATAATGTGAAAAGGGTAAGATGTACTCCCTTTGAGTTGACTCGTTTGAGTATACTTTGATTTGTAGTCATCTCAATTCTGTGTGCATTTCTTGAACCTGCCAATGATCTCACTTTCTAAAATGGCCAATATCAAACAAAACAATTATTCACACATAACAAATATCAAAACAAACATAAATTTAAAAAGTTTTAAACTAAATACTAAATAAAACAAACCAAATGTTTAAAATTGTTTCACAACAAACATAAGTACTAAAACATAAAATAAACATCCATCCATCCATCAAACAAACAAAGTGTCCATAAATCAAACAAACACATCACCTACTCGTCAGCGTCATCACCACCACCACCATATCCTCCAGTACCTGAAGGGCCAGCATCATCATGACCAGATGGATCCCAGAATGGGAACTGCGGAGGCTCGCCAAAATAATTTGGGTAGGCATTCTGAAGCCCCCCCAAAGAGATATGAAAAACTATCCTGTACTCCCTGGTACAGGTTCTGCTGGCTAGCCCGTATTTGGTCCTGCTGTGCTCTAATAGCAGTCTGATCAGCTCTGATAAAATCCTGTGAAGCGCGTATAGCCTCCTGCTCGGCTCTGATGGCTTGCTGATCAGCTCTCATCGCCTCCTGAGATACCTGCATATTCTGAAACTGCTGGTAGAACTCTGGGTATGGCGGTAATCCCTCAGGCCATTGCTGGAATGCCTTGTGCTGTGGCGAGTGTGGCGGTGTCTGTGGTTGATGCTGCTCATGTCCTTCATTTCCTTCACCCATTTCTTCATCTTCATCATCTGCAGGCAATGGAGGCAACGGGTCCCAAACCTCGTTGTTTAGACCTATCAGTCTATCTCCATCATCCGTCTCTACAATCATCCTCATTGCCTTTAGTGACTAGACATCTACATACTCTCCCCCAGTCACAAGATGAAGACTATTCACCACATCATCAGTCAGTAAATTGAGATTGTACGCAATTTGGGTGACATACTCACCTCCATGTACCTAACTGTTTTGTACCTTGCCTGAACAATTGACAAAGTACTCTGCCATCCGCGCCCCAAGATTGAGGTTTGGTCTTTGAACCAACTCCCAAAGATATAGCAAATCAGGTGTTGGACAGTTACCTAGAATGTCCATTCGGCCGCAAATGGTGTGGCTGAATATGTGGTGCATGACCCGCACAAGTGGATCTCTCAATCTTGAGGCTTTTGACATCCTCGGGTCATAAGGAGGACCTGCAGCATTCTCGGCCCAAAAAGCATTTCTCACACCGTTGTTTGGGAAAACGAACGTATCATTGAATATATCTTCGTTATCCATATCCGCTCTTGTATAAATCCCAAGTTTTCTTCCCAACCTGCCGACTATCCATGTATTCCACTTTCTCACCATCCTAAATGTAACCCTCTCTTTGTACCTGAAATTTGGATTCCGATGAGCTACAGGTTTCTCATATTGGTAAGTTGAGAAAAACTCGATTGCTAGCTCCAAGTAGATTGGTTGATCAATGTTGACTAGATGAGCCAACGGGACTGAAAGCATGCCTTCCAAATGATCCCTTTGATTTAATTCAGTCATTACTTCCCAATCTAGTCTTCTTGGAATACCAAACCTTCCTCTTCTTGCCCACAATGCGTTTCTTCTTGGAATACAAAGGTTCTCTCTTGGGTTTCCGGCATCAAACTGTAGGAACGGGTGATTCATCTGTATGGGGAACAATGTTAGAAACAGGAAAACAGCAAAAATTTGACTCGAAAACTGCAGAAAACCCAGAAACGAAGATTCTGTTCTGCTGAACTGGGCAAATGGCACGGACGTGCGTCAAGTCGCACGAGCGTGCGTCACCGATGACAGACAATTGTTTCCGGTGTTTGTCGAGATCGCACGGCGTGCGATGATCAAAACAACCGTGCAGTTCCGAGTACAAAGCAGATTATCGAGAACAACCGACGTCGCACGAGCGTTCGATCCAGGGAAGGACCGTGCGTCACCAAATCTACAGAATCCGACCCCTGAACTTTGATTTTTCTGATTTTGTCAAAATCAACAAGTTTTTTACACACACAGGGGTCCGATATACCTACGGTTGTTCACGATTTGTTCGATTCTAACAAAGATTAGGGTTTTATTTGAGATTTATGAAGAAAACCCTAGAACACTATGAAAATATGGATGAATCTGATTAAAACTAAGATAGAACAAGAAATCGACAAGAATTAACATACCGTCCGAAGATTGGGTCGAAACCGTGCGAATAGATCGTGCGAAAATTGGTGAAAATCGGTCTGGAACGGGTTGGGCAGGTCTGTGTCGCGAATGGGGGATTAGGTGCAGGTTTGGGGTTTTTATAGGGTGAAAATGACCAAACTGCCCTTGGGCCTCGCACGGGCGTGCCACGTGTCGCACGGGTGTGCGTCGCCTGCATTTCTTAGAACCTGACCATTGTTGTCGGCATCGCACCGAGGGTGCAAGTGCTCGTTCCATGTTTCGTCGAAACCGCACGGGCGTTCCATAGGTGGAACAACCGTTCCTTTTGCTGCAGATCAGTTTTTCTGTAGAATTTCGTTTCAGCACTCGTTTTCGTCGGTTTTCGCCATTTTTTCAATACGCAAACAATTTTAACATTTTCTATACATAGAATCTTCGCGCGGTATATCTAAAACTTGTGTAAATTATCGTGATCTATCAAACACATCTAAATTACACTAAAACTACAAAAATACAAAAATTACGAAATTACCCCTAAAATGTCAAAAGACATTCTTGCTACATTTTTAATCGTTGAGTCAGTAGCGTAGACTCTCCTCCCCACACTTATGAAGTATGCGGGGCTTGGAGTTCAAAAACCTCCAATACCGACTTAATCGGTCCGGCAACGTACAACTTCAATCTATGACCATTCACCTTGAATATATTTCCATTCTTCTCCTTAATTGAAACAGCTCCATGTGGATATACCTTTTTCACAGTGTATGGGTCTGTCCAACGTGAATGAAGCTTTCCTGGAAATAAACGCAATCGTGAATTGTACAAAAGAACTAGATCGCCCGCTTGGAATTCTTTTTGGTCCTTCAAGCGTCTATCGTGCAATCTTTTTGTTTGTTCCTTATACAAGATGGAACTCTCATAAGCTTGTTGTCGTAATTCTTCCAATTCATGAATCTGGAGAAACCGGGCTTCACCTCCAGTTTTTAAGTCCAGATTTGCTGTTTTAAGTGCCCACATCGCTTTATGCTCTAATTCTACTGGTAAATGGCATGTCTTTCCGTATACAAGTCTAAAGAGAGTAGTCCCAATAGGAGTCTTGTAAGTTGTACGAAAAGCCCACAGTGCTTCGTCTAGTTTGTCCGACCATTCTTTACGGTTTATACCTACAGACCGTTCAAGAATTCGTTTTAGCCCACGGTTTGTGACTTCCACTTGCCCACTTGTCTGTGGATGATAGGGCGTGGAAATACGGTGATGAACACCATAACAGGACAAAGCTTTTTCAAGCTGACTGTTGCAAAAATGAGTCCCTCTGTCACTGATAAGTGCCTTTGGGGCACCAAACCTAGCAAACAAACTTTTCAGAAATCTCACGACTGACCTGGCATCATTGGTGGGTAAAGCTTGTGCCTCCGCCCATTTTGATACGTAATCAACTGCAACCAGGATATATTTATTACCTCGTGAGGGGGGAAATGGTCCCATGAAGTCTATCCCCCAAATGTCGAAGACTTCACACACTTGAATCTAATGTTGAGGCATCTCATTGCGTGCCGAGATATTCGTTGCT
The DNA here is from genome assembly GCA_030545235.1 of Helianthus tuberosus. NCBI lineage: Eukaryota > Viridiplantae > Streptophyta > Magnoliopsida > Asterales > Asteraceae > Helianthus > Helianthus tuberosus. The sequence goes on along the minus strand of JARYGA010060487.1, from coordinate 193,294 downwards.
CTCTGACAAGCATCACATACTCTAACACATTCATACGCATCACGAAAAATTGTGGGCCAGTAGAATCCAGAGTCTAACACTTTGCAGTGTAGTTTGCTCCATGATGACCTCCGGTTGGTCCCTCGTGACAGTGACGCAGAATGCTAGCTGCCTCCTCTCCAAATACATACCTTCGAATAACCTGATCGGCTCCGATCCTAAACAAGTATGGTTCGTCCCAGATGTAATACTTCAGATCTGCAAAGAACTTCCTCTTTTGTTGATATGATAATCCTTTGATAAGGATTCCACATGCGAGGTAGTTTGCATAATCGGCGAACCATGGTGACTCGTTATTCATCTCGATATTCAAAAGAAATTTGTGAGGGAAATTGTCGTTTATTTGCTCCTCCACTGAATTATCTGAATTGCCATGTTCAAGTCTCGAGAGATGATCGGCTGCAACATTTAAAGCTCCCTTTTTATCTTGGATCTCTATGTCAAATTCTTGTAATAACAAGATCCATCGAATAAGACGCGGTTTTGCATCTTGTTTTCTAAAAAGGTATTTAATTGCCGCATGATCCGTGTACACAATTGTTTTAGACAACACAAGGTACGATCTGAATTTATCGAACGCATATACTACTGCCAAAAGCTCTTTCTCTGTAGTCGTATAATTTTCCTGAGCATCATGTAGGGTTTTGCTGGCATAGTATATTGGGTGAAAATGCTTCTCCCTTCGTTGTCCTAACACTGCTCCTATTGCATAATCGCTTGCATCGCACATTATCTCGAATGGCAATGTCCAATCTGGTGCAACTAATATTGGGGCTTCGATAAGCTTTTGTTTCAGGTGCTTGAAAGCTTTCATACAATCGTCTGAAAAGACAAACGGAGCATCTTTCTCTAACAAACGGGTCATAGGTCTTGCGATTTTTGAAAAGTCTTTAATGAATCGCCTGTAGAACCCTGCATAACCTAGGAAACTTCTGATTGCTCTAACCGAGGTAGGTGGAGGAAGTTTAGAAATGATATCTACTTTTGATGGATCAACTTCCAACCCGGCTTCAGAGATTTTGTGCCCAAGAACTACCCCTTCTTTCACCATGAAGTGGCATTTCTCCCAGTTAAACACAAGATTAGTTTCCTCACATCTCATCAACATTCTTTTCAAATTTCCTAGACATTGATCAAAAGAACTCCCGAATACAGAAAAATCATCCATGAATACTTCCATGGAGTCCTCAATCATGTCATGGAAAATGGCAATCATACAACGCTGGAATGTAGCTGGTGCATTACACAGTCCAAAAGGCATACGCCTGTAGGCAAATGTGCCGAAAGGACATGTGAAAGTAGTCTTCTCCTGATCTTCAGGAGCGATTGGAATTTGAAAGTATCCTGAAAACCCATCCAAGAAACAGAAAAATGACTTCCCCGACAGACGTTCCAACATCTGGTCGATGAATGGAAGCGGGAAGTGGTCCTTACGGGTGGCATCGTTGAGTTTGCGATAATCAATGCAAAGTCGCCATCCTGTGACGGTACGGGTAGGAATAAGTTCATCTCTATCATTTGAAACTACAGTAATACCACCTTTCTTAGGTACTACTTGCACTGGACTTACCCAAACTGAATCAAATATGGGGTAAATCAGACCTGCGTCTAGCAACTTGATTACTTCCTTCTTCACCACGTCTTGCTTGTTTGGATTCAGGCGCCTTTGATGCTGCGCTCTAGGCTTGTAATTGTCTTCCATGAGAATCTTATGAGTACAAAAGGACGGATTAATACCTTTTATATCCATAATTTTCCAGGCCATGGCTTTCTTGTGGAGCGTTAGAACTTCAAGAAGCTGTCTCTTCTCTTCTTTCGCTAAAGATGCTGAAATGATGACTGGCAAGCGACACTCCTTGTCTAAAAATGCATATTCGAGATGCGGAGGGAGTTCTTTTAACTCCAAAGACGGTGGTTCTTCAACTGATGGTTTTGATTTTTCTTCAACTTCACGGTTTAGTTCCACAAATTGATTTGGACTTTGAGAATCATTTTCATCAAATGGTTGCTCACTTTTGAGATATATGTCCGTATCAATTTCTTCAACAGTGCTTTGAAAATGAGAGCTTACACATGTATCAACAATGTCAACACAATATAATACATCATCGTGACTTTGCGGATGTTGCATTGATCGTTTAATATCAAAAGTCACGTGCTCGTCATCTACTCGGAGCGTGATTTGGCCTGCTGCCACATCAACAATTGTCCTCGCAGTGTTAAGGAATGGGCGTCCGAGTATCAATGGCACTTTCGAATCTTCGTCCATATCAAGAATTACAAAATCCACGGGAAAAACAAATTTATCAATTTTAACAAGCATGTTTTCTACGAATCCGCGAGGATATTTGATTGATCTATCTGCAAGTCGAATGCTCATTTTAGTGGGTGTAGGTTCTCCCGGATCTAACTTAGCAAAAACTTTATAAGGCATAAGGTTTATACTTGCTCCTAGATCTGCTAATGCGTTACTAACTGACATGTTTCCTATGAGACATGGAAGTGTAAAACTGCCCGGATCTCCCATCTTTTCAGGTAGACGGTTTTGGAGAACGGCTGAACAGTTTTCATTCATCAACACACAAGACAAACTTTCGAGTTTCTGTTTGTTTGTGAGGATGTCTTTCAAGAACTTTGCATATTTAGGCATTTGGGCCAATGCTTCAACAAATGGTATGTTTATGTGCAATTGTTTAAACATTTCCAAAAACTTACCATGTTGTTCATCGTTCTTTTGCTTCTTCAATCTGCTTGGATATGGAATAAGAGGGACGAATTCTTTAACTGGCTCCTGAAACTGTGTTGTACTTACTGGGTCTAGCCTAGCGTGCACCTCGTCTGAAGCGTCAGTTAGGACAGGATCATTAATTGGCGGTGAGTCTGATTTTTCAGGTCCTGTTGTTCTACCACTCCTTGTCATAACTGCATTAACATGCCCTCTTGGGTTTGGTTCTGTGTTACTTGGAAGACTACCTTGTGGTCTTTCCGATAACATCTTGGCCAACTGGCCGACTTGATTCTCAATGGTTTGCAATGAAGCTTTCTGGCTCCTTAATTCTCCTTCTTGTGCCATAAACCGCTCCTCATGATGCTGATATCGCTTTTCAGACAATTGATTAGCATTATTGGAGTTATTTAATAGCTGTGCCATCATTTCCTCTAATTTTGAATTGGTTTGAGAGGTTTGAGGCTGTTGAGACTGGGAAGTGCTTCCTAAACCTGAATTGTTAAAACGTGGTTGAAAGGTTTGCCCTGATGGCTGAAAAGATTGATTTTGGGATTGATAGAATTGACTTTGAGGCTGAAAGGATTGCCCCTGAGACTGTTGTGGTGCGGGAGCGCGTTGAGCAAATCCAAGTGGATTTTGGTTATTAGGATTGGCTTTCCACCCAAAGTTTGGATGATTTCTCCAACTTGGATTGTACGTGTTACTATAGGGGTTATTTTGGGGCTTGATTGGATTGCCCAAATAGTCCACCTCTTCGTGGCTTGTAAACATAACACCCTGCTCACATGTACCTTGCTCGTGTGACACTCCACATAGCTCACATGAAGATTGTACTGATTGTACTTTTGAAGCGTTTTGAGCTTGTTCAAACTTTGCTACCAAAGCTCTGATTTGTGCTGAAAGAGCTGTATACGTATCTACTTGATGAACTCCAGGATTTGAAACAACATTTCCTCGTGCTCCAACATGACGTGAACTTGACTTCAACGCAGCTTTCTCAATGATTGCATAAGCTTCATTGGGCGTTTTTGTTCCCAAATCTCCTCCTGCATAAACATCTAAACGTTCTTGTGAGTTGTAGCCGAGTCCTTGGTAAAAGTTCAACACAAGTTGTCTTTTGGAAAACCCGTGATGTGGAACATCGATCAAAAGATCTTTGAACCTTTCCCAAGCTGCATGTAGAGATTCTCCTTCATCCTGTTTGAATGTCATAATACGGTTCTTCAGCTTGACTGTCTTTTCCGGCGGGAAATATTTTTGCATGAAAAGATCTGCTAATTCGTTCCAAGTTGTGATGGACCCTGTTGGAAGTGACAAAAGCCAAGATCGGGCTTTGCCTCGCAAAGAGAATGGAAAAAGGCGCAAACGAATTGCGTCTTCAGAAACAATAGTAATTTTAAAAGTTGAACAGACTTCGAGAAATGAAGCAATGTGTCGACCAGGATCTTCATGATCCTTACCATCAAACTGCACAGAATTTTGTATCATATTAATTATACTAGATTTAATTTCAAAACTAGGTGCTTGTATCTCAGGTCGGTTAATGCTTGGTATCAAGCCTTCTCTTCCTGGACGGTCAGTTTCATTCAAAGGCTGGTTGTCATCTGCTACAATGTCTGCCATAATTCCTCCTTTGTCGTCCTCCGAACTCTCGTTGTCAGACAGTGTTACTGGTCCATCGATTGCATTTGCAATCTTTTGTGCAACAACACGTGCTCTTTCACGTAGCCTCCTATTTCTTCTAAGATTAATTTCTAGTTCGTTGGCTAGCTCAGTTTTAACGGGAACAGATGGCGTGGACATTAGCCTGCAATAATAAAAAAAATGTATCATACAAATAAAAAAATTATTTTAATAATATATTACAGAATATAAAAACTAAAATTATTATTTAATATACACATATATATATACAAGATATTATATAGTTCTAATTAATATTTACTCTGTATATATAATTGTTTAAGTCCATAGTCCTTTCTTTTTTGTTTTTTTTTTAAATGTTGCTAAAAAGTCATACATGGTCATGTATCAACCCACGTACAGCGGTTCGCAACGTTGTGGTTTTATGCACGGTAGTGTTATCGGTTCCCACAGTATTGCGTACCCGACAACTACCTTATGCATGGTGTTATTAAACAGGTAATAATAAATGAATGAATGACAATTAAATAAATAAATAAATACAAGAATGAATAAATAAATAAATAAATGAAATAAATAAAATACGTATGTAAGCGGTTCGATTCCGAACACGGCTATCAACGTACTGTACAGAAATGAAATAAATAAATAAAATGACAGAAATAAAATAACTGAATTGAAGTAATGTAATAACTGTACAGAAATAAATAAATAAATAAAATGAAATTTAATGGTTCGAATCCGAACGCATTAATTGAATAAAAAAAATACAGAATTAAAATTTGCATAAATTAAATGTTAGTTGACAGTAATTAAAAAGTTAGATTGTTAGTAAGTTAAAAGTTAGTAAAGTTAGAAAGTTAGTAAGTCAGTATAGTTAGCTGGTTAATTGGTTAGAATAGTCAGAATAAATAAATAAATAAATAAATAAGACAATAAATAAAAAATAGTTAGCGGTTAGAATGAATAAATAAATAAATAAATGGTTAGATAAACAATAAATAAAAGGTTAGATGTTAGTGGTTAATAATAAAAATAAATAAATAATTACAAAAATGTACAAGTATTAACAGTTATTTAGAGTTTATACATTGGTAAAATAATAACTCGGATTGTTCCATTATTTACACCTTATCTTTTCTTTTATTTTAGATCCCCGGCAGCGGCGCCAAAAACTTGGTGTGCGTGTGTGCCACGTATGTTATTTATACAGTTGATTTTACGCACTATTTTAAGTTTATTATTTATAAAAATGGTTTTATACCTTAACATTAAAACACACACAACAAAGGACAAGTGTATCCCGTCACATATGCAGTAAAGTATTGGTAAGAGCCAGATATCGTCCCAAGGAACACGAAAGATGAGATAAGATATTATAAGTACTGAATCTTTGTCATTATTTTACCAAAGGAAGAAATAATTGAATTGTTGTTTAACTAAATTAACTGAAAATAAAAATATAAATATAACAAATATCTTATTTCACAAATAACCTAAACATGTTATCTATCATGTATTTCACCAAAGCACTTTAATCAATTTTCCAATTGCAAGACAGTTAGTCACCGTTAGGAATTTTCTAACATAATGATTCTTCGGATAGTTAACACGAAGGTCCCATCTTAACTTTCCTAAAACCATGCATTAGCGAGCTATAGATTTTATGTGAATCTTTAAAGATAGATTAGTCATCCGTTAAGAGTTTTCTAATCTCACTTATCAAAGAAAGCAATACCGATGGTCACAATACAACCACAAAGATAAGCATTTATGTAGATCATATAACAAATAATTTCACCTTTACAAGTCTTGAATACTAATCTACCAAGTTAGCAATTTCAAACCAAAACTACTGAACACTGATCATAAACCACATGCAAGAACATGTAATCAACACCATATAATTCATTAGAACCCTTACGTGTAGGAAAGTACTCTTAATCAAAATTAGACATATATTGTGTAATACCAATCTCCGGGTTGGGTCTCATGGTGTAAACAGAATTTACAAATAAGTGAATAATCAAGAGTTAACATCCAAATTACCACATATTCATTACCCAATATAATCAAATATAATCAAGAACACAACATCAATGAAACATTCATTATATAGTCATGAAGATTCAAACATAAACGAGTACTTGAGTTTCATACAAACTAGATTACAATACAAAGATTATTCAAGAAACAAGTTCACAATTACTATATACATACAAACATACATCAGTCCAATAACATGCACAATGATTAGACTACATGTTCAAGAACAAGGAATCGAACCATAAACATGCACTGAATTGACGGGGTGGATTGACTAGGCTTTCATACGAACTCGAGGCATCGAAGTGGCTTGATCAGAACTGGTTCGGACCTGGAATTTCGACAGAAAACTTGGAGAAAAACCCAACCATTTGCTCTGATTCGAATGGGCTATTTATAGGGAAGTTGTCTCGTATCGCACGGGCGTGCGACGTATTACACGGTCGTGCAATACCGGTGACGTCATTGATTACGTGGATCGCACTTGGTTCCAACAATGGAGTGGTTGGGTTAGTTGGACGACTTCGTCATAAAGGGAACGGGCGTTCATTCGGTCGCACGATCGTTCGGATCCGGCATTAGGTTGAAACGGCTGGTCGCACGGATGTGCATCTCCGGATGGTTTGCCTGTTGGTCGGTCTCGCACGTCCGTTCGGATGGAGCACGTCCGTGCGATCCTGGTGAGTTGTTGTTTGTTGTGTTTGCACCGGTCGTTCATCCGGATATGCAGCAACTGCACGATCGTTCTTCGGATGGCACGGTCATGCCATTCCGGTCAGTTTCTTGATTTTGGCCCGTTTGATCAGAAATGCTTCGGAAGTTGTCCGTTTTCATCAGATTTTCATTTTATGCTTCGTTTAAGACCTGAAATTGAATAAATACTTATTTTAGTCCTTAACATTGCGATTTCGGTCAAAAACGCTTAAAACGGAAGTGTTTTGGGGTATAAAAACATGTATATTTTAACGTATATCATTTACACATTCATAACTAGGTGAATTTATTCCTAGTTATTTTGTTTTACGGGTTACTTTTTACCACCTACGGTACTTTACCCGTCTTTTTAGTATTATCATGGTTTGATTACTAAACCCGTTTTCGGGGTGTTACAAGTCTACCCCCTTAAAGAGGTTTCGTCCCCGAAACCTTTCTTACATACTTCTTTAATTTAGACTAAACGAACTTAGTTTTGGTTCTACGATATTCATTCTTTCGGACAAATATTATTATTCATATTGACATGTGCGTCCTCTATGTGTAAGTCCTCACAGATCGTAACTTTCATCTTATATTCTTATCCTAGTCACCTATTTGACCGAGTTGTCACTTGACCACTCAGTCGCGTTAATCTGTCAACATGTTTATTCCACGCTTGTCTTATATTAACAAGCGCTTTGTATTTGTCATGACATTATCTTGATTTTAAATAGTTTTACCGGCTAGACTACTTAGTCGCCGTCACTTCACACCCCGTCACCCGGGTATACTATTTTGCCATCTCTTGCCTTATTTGTGTTTAAGATTTTCTAAACCTCCTTATACTACTTATGTTTGTTAAAATATTGTTTTTTTTTTAACTAAGAACTTAAATTTTTAATTTACGTTTTCTCTTGGTCTTACGTCTTTTTCTCATGTCTAGAAATTTCCGTTCTATGTTTATTCCCGACCGTTATTATTTTTACACGAAGGATTCTAACCAGTTTTCCACGCTTTACTCAAGTGACCCGTAGGTTCTTTCACTTAGCCTCGTAGGCTATTTCTTTAGATTTCCACCTTTTTAAGGTGAGACTCCAACAGTTTGTTTCTTTCTATTTGTGACCCAAGGGTTATGATGATCCCGTAAATCATCTTTTACTCATGTCGTTCTAAAAATATACTTTCGGTGTCAACGCACCCTTTTTAAGTTTAGAAGTCATTCTCTTTTCATTCTTAAATTCTATGGACCTTGACCGTAGTCTGAGGCTACATTTGTTTTCTTTCGAATTATCTTTCCGATTTTATGACTTCTAACGTCATTTATATGTCGGTTTGTCCTACGCTTACCATTACCCGGTTCTTACCTATACTTCTTTACGACCCGTTACCCGGGTTCTTTATTATTTCGCGCTTCCATTATTCGGTTTGCGCTTACTTGCACTACCAAGCTCTTATACTTTATTTATCTCGTTTGACTTATTCGTGTGAGATTTCATTACTCATGAACGTCAAACTCCATTCTTTATTCGACCCGTTCAACTTTAAAATAGTTGAACGTAGTTATCAAAATTTTTGTTTGCAAATTCTCATCGTCTTTTGGTCATGACTCTTAATCCGAGTCCTTTGACCTTTAATTCGTGTTTCCCCTCTCTTGGTTTACGCATACTTCTGAATCCCTACCATCAATCGGGTATTTTACCGAAGTCACTATTTTTGCAACCCTTCCGGTATGCATTAAAATTTCGTTTTGATTTATTCGGTCGTCTTAGCGAATTTCATTGCTTTTATTCGACCAAGTCTTCTATTCCTTATTCTAACCCTTTGACTTGTCTGTGTGAATTTCATCACTTATAACAGTCAAACTTTATCCCCTATGCCTTAGTATTCACATTAAATGGTTTGTATTTTTTTTTATTTACTTTAATCTTTGTCCCTTCTCTCGGGCTCGTTATTCTAACGTAATACGCTTCCGTCATCCGACTTGCGTTTACGTTTACCATCAAACATCTTACTTATTTGATTCATTTGGGTACCTTTTTAATTCGTCCCATTCACCCCGTCCTTACTACATCGGATGTAAGTAACGTCTCTATTTAGTTTTCTTGGAAATAATGTCCTGGATAGGTATTCTATTTAGGTTTTCCAAGTTTTTAATTTACATATGCAACAGTCAGTCTCTACGTATTTGTTGCATATTAGTATTCGTGCAATAAAATTAAAAATGAGCACCTGTAAATGCTTGCCCTAACGGGCTTCTCTTGCCGTTAACTTTGTTCGCGATCGTCACGCGATTTAGGTCCTTGATGAGTATGGTCTGCTTGTCATGCCTCGGACCGTCCCACCGTCATGTCCACAATTCTTTCAACTCTTGTCATCTTCAAATGCGAGTATCTTTCAACTAAACATTTACAAAAGTTAGTAATTTCGACCTTAGTAAACGACCATATTGTAATACAAGCACGTGGTTTCGTTGGCTATATCTACCCTTTACCAATTTGATTGGTGTAACGTGTATTACACGATAACCCTATGTGTTGTTCTCAACACTTTAATCATACTAAACCATTGATATATACATGTACTTACCGGATATGCGATCAAGCCTTGAACCGAACACACTTTACTCTTTAACCATGAGCTCTGATTACCAACTTGTAAGACCCTTACTATTATTTTACGATTTTCGTATGGTTTAAGACCATAATCATGTAATTCCGGTTACAATTACAAATGAAAAATACGGGTTTATTAAAAACTTTTACAATTTAAAGTAATACAACATAATGTGATTTAATTCATCATTTAAGAATAACAACGAAACAACTTGCGGAAGCTTCATTTTCGTGTGTTCGGTCCTTTGTCATCGCTTGATCTCCATCCGGGTATACTTGATATCACCTATGATCAAAACCAACATAAAAGTTAGTTTTGATAACTTAAATATAAGTTTAAACAAGTTCTACGCATCAAATAATCAACAAAATAATTATTTCCAACTTTGATGTCTCTCGCGTGTCGCGCAAGACTCATCTCAACGTGTCGCGTGTCGCGCCCGAAACAACGTTACCCGTCGCGTGGCGCGGGGGAGACCCTTTTCCAGCGATTCCAGGTCTGGGAGCTGCATATCTGCCCAGCTATGGTTTTAGTCAAAAATCGAACTTTAAAAGGGCATAACTTTCATTCTACTTACTCGATTTGCGTGATTCTTTTTCCTACGCGTCCGTAATTTGATTCCTCATCACATGGAGTTAAAATCCGACATCCGAATTTACAATTTTCTAGGTTTTAGGCCTTAGGCTTAATTTTAATTATTAAACTTTTAACAAAGCTTTTGACCCGTTTATACTATCATCAAACCAACTTGTTTATTACACCCTAATTCTCGTGAATATCATATTTTAAGGTTTCCTATCACACGAGGTTCAAATCACGGGTTATTATACATCATTAACCCGTTTATACTTATGGGCTTGTTTTGACCCGTTAAGGTTATTTAAGCGCTTTTACGCACAAGCCATACTCATTCATTTCTAACTTCATATTCCCATATTTTAATATCTACTTATATTCCGCCACCACTATTTTCGTGGTGGATTTAACATATTGAACCCATTATCCTAAGTTTTACCATTCGGTTAGTCATTTTACGCTAATGACCCTCTTTTTTTTACTATAAACTTATTTATGCGTACCTGGCTCGGATCAACATATTGACCCGTTTTAATACCTTGTCTCAATAATCGCTAATTCATAGCATCGCTAATTCATAAGCCGATTTATCCAGTATGCATAAAACTCCACAAACACTTATTAGTCGTTAATTGTCAAATGGTATCAACATTACCATTTGACCCGTTTGGTCTAAACGACCAAACATTTTGCGCTTATATTTGACTAGATCACCATTTTACCATTTTTATTCGTTTAGGCTTACTTAGAAAGTAGCCATTCAAAAACTCATTTTTTTATTTATGTCATCCCATGACCAAAATTACCATTTTACCATTAACATAGTTTTTCGTCTTTTGATACGTTCCGACCCGTATCTTTTCGTGTCAAAATCATATGTTGAATATAACCTTGTCGTATTTATAATCTATAAATAAATACATATCTTACGATAAAGGTGTAAGCTTTACTTACCTCGCGTCCACGCAAACATTTTTCGCATCCATCATCCGTTTGACCCGTTCTTTTCCAAGCTCCCACCTAGCTTGTTTAGAGTCAAACTATATCATAACATACATAAGATGGTTAGATTGGTCATTCTATACAATGGCCATCACCCTATGCTCTTTCTCTTTTTTTTTACACACTTATCAATCAAAACATACCATATATTCAACAACTAGTTTTATACCATAATTCTTTTCATTCACTAACTGCTTGACCCGTTAGTGAAGTTACTTATACAAACTAGTTAGTAAGTGATTTTAAACACTTTAAGCATGTCACATAAAGTGTTATTTGTTCCCAACAATCAATATTTCATGCCTAGAGTAAGTATGTACAATCCTATGCCTTTTTCATGGTTAATAAGAACATTATTAATGTGCAGCGATTTTGAATTCAGCTACTGTAATTGACCATTTTGACCCATTTAAAAGCTGAATTAGATCAACATGTTCAAAGATGGATCGTAGAACTCTCAAATAGCTTTCTAGGCATATATGGTACGTCTTCTAACGATGTTTCTATGATTTTATATGATTTTTACAAAATCAGGACATCAGCTTATTTTTAGCCCAAACGGCATGCTGTCTTTTCGAAATAGCCACTGAATTCGACGTTTTTAACCCATTTAACATCTGAACCAAATCATCATGTTAACTAACGAAATGAAAATTACTCCGAGACCTTTCTAGGCATATATGGTACGTCTTCTAACGATGTTTCTATGATTTACTGTGAATTTTCAAAATTCAGGTCTGCACCATATTTAGTTAAGCATTTCATCGAACACTTGGCGGGTTTCGCATTCAAGATTTGTCCCTAACCTATCTCTTGAACACCTTACCCCAATTTTATCAATATATCATTACAAACACACATATGTCACTAAGTTTTAGCATAAAAAATCAAGCCCCTATGTCTAGTGTACATGAACTACACCTAAAACTAGCATCACAACATCAATGTTCATCCATTTAACACCCTAATTCAAGTGTTCATCTTTTTATCATAAAACCCACTTAGCACACATATGGGTAATCATCAAATCCCTAGTTTTTAACACTAATTCATCAAATTTTCAACTAGGGTTTGTTTCTAAACATAAATTCATCATAGGTTCACCCAAACATCAATCATTCAAGCTTGAATTTTCGATTTTCATAAGTTCATCAACAATCTCAACTTCATAAATATCAAAATTTGACATACCTTACGATCCCCTTGACTTGGTGATCACGAATTTGTGTTCATGCACCGATTTGGGGCTATAATCAACCTTCAATTTGATGATTTTGGTGAACTAGGGTTTGCTCCCCTTTTTCCCTTCCTGGTGTCGACCTGCTACACACACTTTTAGTGTGTGTAGTGTTTTTTTTTTGTTTATAAATTATAACTTTCCATCTTTACAACTTTTGCCCCTCAAGTTTATTCTTAAGTGTTTAAGCCTACTTATTCATGTTTTATTACATGTTTACACATTCATAACTAGGTGAATTTATTCCTAGTTATTTTGTTTTACGGGTTACTTTTTACCACCTACGGTACTTTACCCGTCTTTTTAGTATTATCATGATTTGATTACTAAACCCGTTTTCGGGGTGTTACAGATACCAACCTGTCACACCCCGATATTTCCACTTATTTCCGGTGGGCCTAGTGGGGAGTAGCGTGACGTAGTTGATATCATCATAGTCAATAATCACAGTTTAATTGCACAGCGGAAGTCTAAAAGTAATTGATACAAACCGAGTTTAAAGTAACATAAATATTACACAACGGATTGTAAGATGGATCCACAGGCGGATCAAAATAAAAGAAGTATTGTTCAACAGACTTAAAGTGATAAAAGCCTGCAAGACTCTTTATTTAATCACTCAGGAGTTCCAGCCCATTACGCTTAGTACCAGCACTTAACCTTTTGAAAATACGTCAGTTTACACTGGTAAATACAATTAACTGACTCTTTTGAAAAGTATTAAAAAAATTTGTTTGGATGCACAAGGCACAAATTCTTTTATAACTTGGGACAATTATTTAAAAATAATCTTGTATACAGATTTACATGTTTGTCGTCCATTCAGGACCCCGGTTAGAAGAGCCGGATTAGATTAATTGACACACCACAAGTATATGCCCACAAGAGAGTGAGATACCGTTTATACATACGCAACTGTCAGGTCTATGCCTACACCCCGTGCTTAAGCCGTGGCCATTTCTAATAAATGAGCTGAGGATATCCAGGACATGGTCATTAACCCCCCAAAGGCATTGCATCAAACAAAACAGGTTAAAATGGGTTATGTAAATGTATTAATCACAATCCGATTTAAATAACTACATACCCGACCAAGCGGTATTATTATAATACCGTATCCCACGTCTGTATAACGAAAAATAAGTTAAAAGTATTTACCTGAGCAAAATATTATTTTAATCTCAGCCGTATAACAATCAGCAAGTGCAAATAGCTTTTACTGTGCTCCTAGATCTGGAACGAAGGTTTTAATAACCTATTAGATTCCTAAAGGGTCTTACTTAAGTTTAAACTTAGACCGGTTAGTTTTCATGAAACGTTTACGGTTCAAAACGCACGTTTAAGCGAAGACCGGATTAGAATGTGATTTAGACCCGACAAGTATGAAGACTTGTTTAATATGGGTAAACTAAACACATTCTGGATTTTGAAGTAAAAATGATAAGGTTTGACCCGTTTCGGTTAATTTATGCAAACTAGTTACATAAACCGTACCGAACGCGAATATGCATAACGGGTAACCAAATGAGTCATGTACAGGTTCCACCTGTTAATTTGCTTAAAATATGTTATGATATCAGTAGGATATCTTCCATTATGCCCTAAACGAATTTAAAACCAAATTAAGCCCCGAAAGGGTATTTTGGTCATTTTAAAGTTTATAAAAGAAGTTAAATAGTAATCTGAGATGGTCATTTCACATATGCTAAAAGGGCCAAATTTGGAAATTTTAGTTCAAAACTTTTACTCACTGTTAAAGTATAAAAATTTATTCATAACATCAGTAGGTATTAAGTCTTAGGTGCTAAATATGGTTTTAAACCATACTATGCGCCTAATTTGCATAAGAGTCGGTATTTGACGATATTCGGGTTGATTAAGGAAATCTGAGATTTTGATCAGCCTATACTATTTAAAATAATTTATTTGATGTATAAAATCAGTAGAAAAAGGTTTGATATGTAAAGGATGTGTAAAACTCATTTTATTAGCAAAAAGGGCATAACCGTCAATTTCCGAGTCTATGCAAGAACCCTATGTTATGATCAGTTTAAAATTTAACAAAAAATTCAAAAAATCCCTAAATATTATATCTTAACAGTAGATTGTAAGTTTGGTGTCAAAATTTGGGTTTAAATAGGTTTTATGCCAAAAATGCCGTTTAATTAATAAAAAGTCTTCATTTTACGATATTGCGCATAACTTCTATTTTAGACCATAATCTGATGTCAAACTTTTAGGACATGCTTAAATATCAGTAATAAAGGTTTTTTCCTCTCACATTTTCAAAAATCTCGTTTTAATATCAAAAGGGCATAATGGTCAACTTTTAAGCATTTAACGGGAACATGCAATGAACTAGGATTTCTATGGAACCAAGTTGTATAACCTCAGAGAGTTATACAAACCTATATCATGGTCCTAAAGGAACCCTAAGGCATATCTAAAACAAGCTAAATCGGGTCAGAACTAAAAGTCAAACCAAAAGTCTACTTTTGCGACTTTCGGTTCCGAATCGACCCTAAACTCAGAATTGTCGGGTTGAACATGCTTAGACATGTTCTTATATTATTTACCAAGTTATTTTAATGTTAAAACATGTTCCATAACCTCTGCATTGTTAGTTATGAATTTATTTGTGAAAAATTTACCCGTTTGACTTTTTAGTATAAAGTTTGACCAGACAATTGACCACGTAAAAGTGATAATCAGTAGGTGCCCTTTTAATGGTTTATTACCTACATAATTACCAAATCATAGCCACTTTCAATTCGAATAATGGCTGGACCGTTTGTGATTAGTCATAAAGTCAAAGCTTAATTACGATAACTTTGACTTTCGGTCATCAAGCTAATAAAACTTGAACTAAGGAAGCTAAAAATGCTTACAAGAATACTTAGCACGAAATAGGAACAGAGGAAAGCTTCCTAGAGCTCCAAGGAACTTCAGAGAATGAGTTGTGAAGTGATATTTCAAATGTACAATGAACAAGTGAACTATAAGGCCCTTATATACGAAAATGCATGCTCCAAGATCAATCCATATGTCCCTATGTTGCTTTCAGATGTTTCCAGGTGTCCCTATGCTGTTAAAACCAGTTGCAAAGTCTCTGGTATCGAAAAACTAGGTTACAAAGGCGGTGGAATGGCTGTAACCTGCAGCTTTCCATTTTACTGCCCAGTTACAGGTCTTACGGACCGTAAGCCTAAGCCCTTACGGTCCGTATCCGTAATTCAAATTGTATCGCCCAATTAAGCCTTCTTACGGACTGTAAGGCGAAAGCATTGCGGTCCGTAAGCCTTCCATCAGAGACAAAATTTTGAGAACTTTTATATTTGACCATGCAACTTTTTAAACTCGATTCTATAGTCACTTTCAGCAGGAATGGTCCACATAATCTGGTCTGCATTGCTCAGAATGCTTTGCCATGCATTAGTGTTACCTTGGAGTCTTTTGAGATGGTCATTGAATGAAGAATTGTCGGTTTTTGCACATGTGATTCTATATCTTGAAAGTTGAATTATTTATCACAAGATTTAACCGGATGCTTATGAAATCTTTATCAGATGTTCATGAGAGTGCATCTATATTTACAAAGCTTTGGGAACATTAAAAGGTCACTCAGAGGTAGAATTAACATGTTGACACTTTTAATCCCTCCAGTTATCTTTTAACATGATCCGGGTTTATGACACATGTCTTTATTATTTTGGACATGATTTTTACGAGGTGTTACATTTTGACCCGTTACGACTTGTTAAGGAAGTTTACGCTACTTTAACGTGTCGTTTGCGTAAATATAAGGACGGATGGTTATATCTGTCATATGATAAGTTCTATATGCCCCCAACATGTTTAAAAATGTTATTACATCAGTTTAGATGTCAAAATTTTGATACATATGTTTAAAAATGATTTTATGCACAAAAAGGGCATTTTGGTCATTTTTAAAGGGCATATAAATGACTTATCAAATAACTAACCAAACGAAGGGACCATAAGGTATAACTTCAGTAAGTTATTCCCTATACAACTATGGTCACAAATATGTGTTTGGTCGAATCCTAAGATCGACCAAACAGGTCGGGTTTGAAAGTTAATACGGTGGTCAAGACAGCTCGACTTACGACCCTAAATAAGCACTAAACTAGAAGTGACGAGTTAAACATGTTAAAACATGTTTAACTAAGTTGGAAAAACTAATTTGGTATCAAAACAAAGTGTTTTGATACCCGAAAATAGTTCCGTCATAAAATGCACATAAACGTGCATTTTGACCGAAACTTTAACTCATCTCTTCGACTAGTAAAAGTGATAATCAGTAGGTATAATCGCAAGGGATTATAACCATCGTGATTACGATCACGTTGCAAAGTTCAATTGAACTTTGTCATGACCAATTCATGGTCAAAGCTGAAAGTCAAACACTGTTTGACTTTTAGCTTGAAATAGCTAAAAATAAATAAACAAGACTAGTTAGAACACTCACTTGTGTTCTAGGATGAAGAAACTCAGTTAGGAAGCCTCCAACAAAGTGGTAGCCTACAAGTAGAGCAGGTGAAGAAGAAAGAAAAGGAATGAGCAATGAAGAATGAAATGGAGGTGGGTATTTATACAAATCTTGGAGCAACAAGATCATGCCAAGTGTTATGTGTGTTGCCCAAGGAAGAACAAGATCACAACAAGTGTTTGGCCAGGAATTGAAGCCTTGATGATCACAGAAATAGCCCACAATAATAAAAAACTAGGATCGAAAACAAGTGTTGCAGCTGAATTTAATGTTTTTGCTAGCTACTGTCCTCGCGCCTTTGAGCCAGATCAGGTCAGATTCAGAGTTTGGCAGTTTTGGTCAAAACAGCTTGATAAACTTGTTTTCGACGCATCTAACCCCCGTTAACCCAGTTTTAAGGCTTTACAAGGATGTTAAAGCATAGGGGACTTGAAATATGCTTGGAAATATTGTGGATGTCGGTTCACTCGGTTGAACGGTTGCGGTTTACGCTTAATTACGACGAAAGTTCAAACGAACGCGAAAACGATCCAAATTACGAAACGAATGGTATTTTTGCATTCCCATCACTAAAATACAGTATTTTAATGATTATAAATTTTTTTGGATGTGCGGATATGGTCTGAAAGCAGAACATACGCGAATTGGCATACTTTCGCAGTTTTGACGCTTTTAATCCCTGTGATCAAATAAGCATATTTTCACATACCGAACCCTCCAAAACTTATTCCTAAGTTATGTTAAGGGTATTTAGGGTATGTTTAGATCATGACCTTGTTTCGAAGTGTACGTCGCTACGAGAATTGGCAGACTTTCGTAGTTTGTCGTAAATAGTCCTTGTACTTGTATAAACATGTTTTCGTCATCCCTAACCCTTCAACTCTTATTTCTAAGTTATGTAAAGGGTATTTAGGATATGTGTATCTTATTTCCTCATCCTGGTGTGTACATTGCGTTAAACAGATTACGTTTAAGCATCGGTTATCGAATTGCTTTCAAAGAAAAAAGTTTTTGAAAGCCCGAAATTTTGCACAAGGTTACAGTGTCCCCTACTTTAGGAAATTTCGTCCTGAAATTTATTCGAAGGAGACCATAGAGTATCATTGAAATGACTGAAAGATAAGCAAATTGCTAGATCCCAAAGATGTGGAGCATCGTTTGGTGTTGGAAATTTTGGGGGATTCAAAAATGTGATTTGGGATATTCAAAGTATTTCAAGGTATTTAAACCTTTAGAACTTGTGAATCTTTAAAAGTGTCATCCAGTGTACAAAAATTGTTTGGTATGGCACTATGTTATACTAAACTCTTAGTGTAAATCCTAGCAAACAGAGGGGTATACATTCAATCCTATCCATACGTACACGGTTTCTAACGTCCCACGAGGTACATCCAATGTACAATGAGTATCTCATGCATAGGAGACGGTTCAACATACCTATGGCATCAATATCGTCACCTTTAACACCATAATATACTCCCGGTCAGCTCGATTTGAGTTAATGAATGTACACGTCATCGTCATTGCATTCAATAAACCAAATAACAAATAATCACATAACGGTCCAAGATAACATAAAATCACCAAGTGATTCTAGTAACATTCTGAAGAATAACACAATAAGAACACTTATATATAGGAAGTACCATCGGCGTATCCACCATGTTCTTATCGCATCATACCCCTTCCGTTACCTAATCACTCTAGATTTTATGCCACCATACTTAACAAGGCTTACTATGATTCTCATGCGTCGTGTCACACCCCGGCCACGTAAAACAACAAACTACGACGGAAACGTCGGGGAGTGGAGCGACAGAATTATTGTTCCACAACCATGGTAGATTAAAGTTCGATTTTATTTATTAACGTTGATTACATTGTTTTAAAACAAGGAAACATAACATAAATTAAACTAGTCTTGCATCTTTTATTTGTCACTAAGGCCCGAGTCCGCCTAAGTGTATCATGATCAATCCTATGCATCAGCTCCTGAAAAAACACATGTGAAAATAGGTACGTCAGCATAAAAATGCCTGTGAGATACATAGGTTTTGTTGATGAAGGATTCATGACTTGTAGTTGAAAGAATTGTTTAACAAAAAGTTAGTCATGAATCTTATTAAAAGTGTTTTCTTTTATAAATCATACGAAATTCGATAAGGAAATCAGATGTTATAAAAGAAAGGTGTAAAGTTAAATGAATAACCAAGTAAAAAAATGGGTTTGTATCGAGTATGTCTTTTGTAAAACAAAGTCTTGTAAATAATGTATCATGTCTTTGTATAAATTGAAGTGGTTTAGATAACACTACGATATGTAATATCATAAAATCACTTATATATAGGAAGTACCAGCGGCGTATCCACCATGCTTTTATCATATTACACACGCCTCGTTATTTAAATCACTTACCAATTAACCACCAAAATGTCTTGTTTAAACAAATGTCAAAATGTTTATGTGTAAGCAATGTCTAATGTCAAATGTAAATCATGTCTTGTATAATCAAATGTTATGTATGGCAAGTAAAAAGTATCTACTCAAACCACATGTATAATTTTAATGTGTAATCAAATGTATGTATGGTGAATAAAAAGTATTTACTCAACCCCATAGGTAAAATGTAAAAAACAAAAGTCTTTTTAAATCAAAAGTTATTCCTATGGTACCACTACATACTACCGAGCGGCATGATCAGTGTTAATGAACGTATTTTACTTTCGTTAAACAAACCAAATGTCATACCAAATGTAAGCATGTTATGTGAAAATAATGTACTAACTATGCTAAGTAAACATACGAAGCAGAAATGTTAATGTAAATCAATGTGCTAGCATGCTCAGTAAACATACATAGCAGAAATGTAAAGTAAATCAATGTGTCCATATGCTGAGTAAACATATGCAACAAATGTGTTTATGAAATCAATGTACTAGCATGCTCAGTCAGCATACATAGCAAAGCATAAATGAAATCATGTACTAAATTCGTACTAATGAACATAGCAAGTATATGTCATGAAAGCACGAAAAGCATGAAAGTAACAAGTAGGCATCACCCCAAAATATTTGAAAGCGGTAAAAGAAGAGACTATGTACTCACTTGAAATTGCTTAGTAGTCTTGAGATAACAATCAAATAATGCTAGAAGGATCACGAAATCAATCGGCACCTAATTTAGGTAACTACGTTAATAAACCGGACCTAAATCGGAAGACCGCATAGAATGAGGTTTCGTAAACCAAATGAGTATTAGAACTCATGTGATATGGTTTAACAAAGCCTACATTCTAAATCGGAACCTATCCTAAGTGCTTATGACCCGTTATGACCCGTTTAGGTTGCTTACGCTACTTTAACGCGTCATTTGCGCAAAAGTGCAAACGAGTAGCCTAAATAGTCCTATGAGAAGTATTATATGCCCTAACATGTTTAATAATCAGTTTATGTGGCAAAATTTAAGTTACTATGCTTAAAATGAATTTATGCGCAAAAAGGGCATTTTGGTCATTTTCCTAAGGCATATAAACTACCTATCATACAACTAAGTAAACTAAGTGACCATAAGGTATAACCTCAGAAGGTTATTCCCTATGCAACTATGGTCACAAAATGTGTTTGGTCGGATCCTAATGATCGACCAAACAGGTCGGGTTCGAAAGTCTAAGCGGTTGTTTAGACAGCTTATCTTACGACCCTATATAAGCACTAAACTAAAAGTGATGAGTTAAACATGTTAAAACATGTTTAACTAAGTTAGAAAACAAGTTTGATATCAAAGCAAAGTGTTCTGATACCCAAAAATAGCTTCGTTGCAAAATACGCATAAATACGTATTTTGACCGAAACTTTGACTCGTCACTACGCCTAATCAACGTGGTAATCAGTAGGTATAGTCACAAGGGACTATAACCATCGTGATTACGCTCACGTTGCAAAGTTCAAACGAACTTTGTGTTGACCATAAACTTGTCAAAGCAGAAAGTCAAACACTGTTTGACTTTCATGCTTGAAATGCATAAAAAGCATGAAAGAAGCTTACAAAAGGTCCAAAGCTTGAAGATAGAACAAGAAAACTAGAAGAAAGGAGCCTTCAACTGTTAGTACAGTATGTCTATCGCCTCCGTCAATCTTAACCGTAATCAAGGTCATTCACTTGAACTTGATGTAACTATACAGATTGTTGAATGAATGATTTCTACCAGTAAGTTTCTTAAATCTAAGTGTTATAAATTTGTGAATCTTATGTTGAGGTAGAGGATGTGCAGGTTAACCAGGTTTCAAATCCTGAGCAGATGCATAATAGAGCTAGGAATTGATCCTGAATTTGTGAACTTGTGAAAGCCAGACTACGATCCCGACAGCTGAGTCTAAGGGGGAGTCTGAAGACGACAACGCAAGAGGAAGCGTGGATTCAAAAAGCCAGGAAACTAAAACACTCCAAAAATCTTTTTGGATTTTGAGTTTAAAGAAATGCAGTAAAGAAATATATACAAAAAATATTTTTGTGAGTTTGTGTAAGAGGATCATATCAGTTTATGAGACCAATCACTAGCACCGTTAAGCTTTTGACATTTTAAGTTCTAAACGATTCACGTTAATTGACGTTATGTTTGTCCTCTTAAGCTCAATCTAAAAACTTTCGAAATGCTTACCGATACGTTAAGGTATATTAATTTTGCACTAAATTCTTATGGACCCCATGATCTCAGCATATCCCCTCATCATGCAATACACTGACTCAAGTAATGCCTTTAAACTTTCATCAACTGTGATATGTGCGAAAACAAAGCAGAATGTTTAAACATTAACAATCAGGTCGATACTTCCGTATACGCAGAGAAAGTCCAATGTTTAAACAAAATAAGAAAATAAAACAAGTTGAAGTTGTTTAGGCTTTAACCACCAGGTCGATACTTCCGTATACGCAGAGGAGGTCCAAAGCTTAAACGAAACACCAAAGAAAATAAAGCAGAACGTTTAGGCAATAACATCCAGGTCGATACTCACGTATACGCAGAGGATGTCCAAAGCTTAAACAAAATAAAGAAATCAAACAAGTTTAAATCTTTGCAAAATGAAATGCACAATCACAGTGACTTTTCAGCAAAGTTGTGAAAGTTCACAGACTTAACCGGTTTTATGTCTTTCGACAATCAGCGATTACCGAGCAGGCACACAATCACGAAGGACAAAACTAAGTACTATGCTTTCAATCATGTTTTCCACTAGAACTAGGCTTTTTCATTTATGTTTGTATCGTTATCGCAAATCTACTAGTCTAGCTGAGCCTATCGTCACATCGTTAGTGAGACCGTTTATCACATTTGACATTTCATTTCTTTAGCATGCTGTGATAGTCCACTGATTTACTATCATTTCCTCTTTTCTCAACAAAACTCATTTTTGCTTTTTCAATGTTTTTGGCATTTTCAAATTTTCTATTTTTTTTTTTAATTTTCTCCCCCTAAAATCAAAATATGTTTCAATTTTGATTTTCAAAGGAAAATTTGAAAACAAACTATACAAGAAACATGACAAACTGATATCAAATCGCTTCAATTCGCCATTCTCTCGGCTTAACAATCAAAACTCCCCCTGACAACAAACTATTTTCCCATTTAGATTTCAAAACATTTAAGTTTGTTTTAATCAAATGGTTTTTCCGGAAAATTAGTTTTGTTTGTCTTTTTTACAAACTCGGGGTTTCATCACATTGTTTACCTTTATCCACTTATCGGAAAGATAAATCAAATACAACTTAATGTCCTTGATTAGTCTTTTGTGATTCGAAATATCACAGTTACCAACCTGTGAATTTCTCAAGAAATATGCCGATTCCTGTTCCACACTTACCAACCTGGGAACTCCGACAAGTCAGGTTTTTCATTTGAAAAGATCTACCCAAGCCTGACCATTCTTGGGTTTGACAGTCTTTACCTCAACAGATGGCTCTTCTGGTTTTGACAAACCAGAATCATTGCCTGAACGTGGCTCCTCTAACTTTGACAAGTCAGAATCATTGCCAGAATGTTGCTCTTTTGACTTTGACAAGTCAAATTCATCGCCAACATGTTCTCTTTTGTTTCAGAAGAAACAAATTCATGGCTAACAACTTTCTTCTTCTTCTTTCCCTCTTTCGTCCTCAGATTTGTATCTGATGAATCCGTTTTGCTTGATTTGTCATTCTTTGGCGAACAAGATGATTTATCAGAACTTTTATCTGTTTTACTAGTTGTATCCGAGGACAAAATCCTCTCGATATATTCTCTCGCCTTCTTTCTTTTCTTCCTCAGTTTGTCTTTTGCCCTTGTGAAAGTTTCACTTTCTTTTCTTGAACTTTCTGTTCTTGAACTTTTGGTTCTTGAACTTTCTGTTCTTTGGGTTTGACATTGACTGGTTTCTTTGCCATTTTCTGAGATTCAGCCCTCGATCTTCCCTTTGATCTCATTGGGCAATCTCTGGCAATATGTCCTCTGATTTGGCATTCATAGCACCTTCTCGTTTCGATTCTCTGACTTTGGCAGTTAACAGAAATGTGTCCTTGATAGCCACAAGTGTAACACACTCTGTTATCATACCTCTCACTACCTTTATACCAAACACCGTCTTCATACCACACACTTAGATCATAGCATTGATTTGCCTTGTGGTACTCATGTCTCCTTTTGTATCCTTGATTTGGCATTTGAGCACCGTGGTCAAACCTGCACCACTGATTACCAACTTTTTGTGAGTTTTTATTTTCAGATTTTTGTGGTTTTTTATTGTGATTGGATGATTGATCTGATGAGCTTTTATTTTCTTTTTGAAAAATTTTCGATTTTTTATCTTTTTGTTTCTGTTCCACATTCTTCTTTACAGGTTTTTGCGTTGAGCATTCACCTTTCTCAGTAGAATGTAAAACAGTATTTTTAAACATTTCATTTAATTTCAAAAATGTTTTTCTTTTTTCTTCTTTTTCTTTTTCATCATCAGATTTATCATCACAATCTTCAATTTTGATTGAATATATATCATTTGTTAACCATAGTTGACTTGTCACCCGTACGCATAGCACTCACCCGTGCGTATAGCGTCACTTCCCACACGCACGGATTACTTTCAGCCATACGTGTTGACTTGTTGACTTGCCACACGCTCGGACAACTTGTACGCGCGGATAACATTCCCATCCGTGCGTATAACATCTCCCGGATCCCCACCCGTGCGTATAACATCACCCGGATCCCCATCCGCACGGATCCTCATCCGAGCGTATCACCATCCGAGCGGATAGCAATCCGAGTCTTGTGTTATCACCCGTGAGTGTCATTTAGTCAACTTGGTCAGTGTGTTTTAATTGTAAGACATCAGACTTCATGTGATCAAAGCAATTCTTGCATGTGATAGTGATAAATTTGTCGGCAAATTGCTCTTGCTAATATCAAGGTTTGCACGTGATATCTTAAGAGAATTCATAATTGTTCAAAGAGAGGTCCTATAGGATTTACATTGAATAAATAGTTGTTGGCCATCAATTCTAAATTTGATAAACATATTGTCAGTATACATGTGAGACTTGATGATCAATTTGCATGTGAAATAAAGGTTGTCGGCCACTTTACTTGATTAAAATCATACTCTCGCGTGAAAGATTATTGCAAGGTTGCAAGTGAGATTGGCTTTCATCGATTGTGGTCAAAAGGTCAACGTGTAATCCAATTAGACAACTCACTCGAAGTCAAAGAGTCAAAGTGCCAACCGATTAACTCAAGTTTTGTCGAGTGGCTTGTGTCAAATAGTTGGATAGTTAACTCACCCGAACAACATTTATTCGCAAATCTTCGACACGAGTCTTAGATTGATTTCATCAACGCACACTGTTACGTATTCAGTTCGTTTAAACTGATTGTTTGATTGTTTGTTTGCAGAATATTCCGAGGAAATTCAAGGTTATAAAATCATGGCAAAATCCGAACCTATTCCGTGGAAAGACAACAGAACTGAAGAAGAGAAGTATGGTTACAGAAAGATGAAAGCTCAAAACAGAATGATCAGAATATCTGGTATCTACTCTGAAGCAAAAAGAGCGAGGAGATGGGATCCAGACAGAGAATGTTACCTAGACCCCATGGGAAACATTGCCATTGACCACAAAACCCTCGATCTTGAAACCATAATTCAACAAATTGCTGAAGAAGATGAGTATTGGCAGAAGAAATGGTGGGGAAATGGAGAGGAAAAAGAAAAAAGAAAAAGATGAAACTTCAAAATGTGAAGTTGTGTGCTCAAAATGCAAAAAATTCGAAGCAGAAAATGTCAATCTCTTGAAAGATGTGGAGAATTTGACATTGGAAAACAAAGCTTTGAAAGACGAGAAGAAAGATGATGATGAACAGATTTTGGAGTTGCGCTTGAACTGCGAAAAACTAAAATCTGAAAATGACAAACTTTTGAAGAATGTTGAGAGTTTGTCATTAGAAAACAAAATTTTTAAAGAAAAAGAAAAAGATTTTGAGAATAAGCTAAACACTTTAGAACATGAAAAAGTGTTTTGGGCAAAATTAGAAAATAAGGCTTTAAAAGATAGAGAAACAGTTTTTGATAATAGAATAAAAGTTTTGGAAAATGAAAATTCTGTTTTTCAAGATAAAATCAAAAGTTTTGAAAATGAAAAAGTAAAAATTGAAAAAGATTTTCAAAGTCAAATAAAGATTCTTGAAGATGGGAGATCTGTTTTTAGCAAGAACAATATTGAAAAGCAAAAGGTAATAAATTCCCATCGTCAGACGATTATTCAACTTGAAAAATAAGTTGAAGGTGATAGAAAGAAAATAAAAAATTTAGAGAATAAATTGAAAAGTTTTGTGACTTCTGCATCATATGTTTGTCCAAAACCGATCAATTCAGTTCCAATAAGTGACAATGTCACAAATTTTGACAAAGTCAAAATTGAAGATTGTGATGAAATATCTGATGATGAAAAAGAAAAGAAAAGAAAAATATTTTTAGATTTACAAGAAAAATTTCAAAATACTGTTTTGCAATCTACTGAAATAGGTGAATGCTCAAAGCAAAAACCTGTTAAGAAGAATGCAGAACAGAAACAAAAAGATAAAAAATTGAAAAATTCTAAAAATGAAAATAAAAGCTCATCAGATAAGTCATCTAATCAGTATAAAAAATAAAAAAATTTGTAAATAAAAACTCACAAAATGTTGGTAATAAGTGGTGCAGGTTTGACCACAGTTCTCAAATGCCAAATCAAGGATACAAGAGGAGACATGAGTACCACAAGGCAAATCAATGCTATGATCTAAGTGTGTGGTATGAAGACTGTGTTTGGTATGAAGGTGGTGAATGGTATGATAACAGAGTGTGTTACACTTGTGGCTATCAAGGACACATTGCTGTTAACTGCCAAAGTCAGAGACTCGAAACAAGAAGGTGCTATGAATGCCAAATCAGAGGTCATATTGCCAGAGATTGGACAATGAGATCAAAGGGAAGATCGAGGGCTGAATCTCAGAAAATGGCAAAGAAACCAGTCAATGTTAAGCCCAAAGAACAGAAAGTTCAAGAACCAAAAGTTCAAGAACCAAAAGTTCAAGAACAGAAAGTTCAAGAAAAGAAAGTGAAGCTTTCACAAGGGCAAAAAGACAAACTGAGGAAGAAAAGAAAGAAGGCGAGAGAATATCTCGAGAGGATTTTGTCCTCGGATACAACTAGTAAAACAGATAAAAGTTCTGATAAATCGTCTTGTTCGCCAAAGAATGACAAATCAAGCAAAACGGATTCATCAGATACAAATCTGAGGACGAAAGAGGGAAAGAAGAAGAAGAAAGTTTGTGGCAATGAATCTGTTTCTTCAGAAACAAAGGAGCCACATGTCGGCGATGAATCTGGCTCAACAAAGTCAAACAAGCCATATTCAGGCAATGATTCTGGTTTGTCGAAACCAGAAGAGCCATGTGTTGAGAAAAAAATAGAGAATTCTAGTCTAACAATGGATGATGAAAATTTTCCACCACTGTTAAACAAGAATTCTAAATCACCCAAGGACAGTCAGGCTTGGGTGAAACTTTTCAAATAGAAAAAACCTGACTTGCCGGAGTTCCCAGGTTGGTAAGTGTGGAATAGGAATCGGCATATTTCTTGAGAAATTCACAGGTTGGTAACTGTGATATTTCGAATCACAAAAGACTAATCAAGGACATTAAGTTGTACTTGATTTATCTTTCCGATAAGTGGATAAAGGTAAACAATGTGATGAAACCCCGAGTTTGTAAAAAGACAAACAAAACTAATTTTCCGGAAAAACCATTTTGATTAAAACAAACTTAAGTGTTTTGAAATCTAAATGGGAAAATAGTTTGTTGTCAGGGGGAGTTCTGATTGTTTATGCCGAGTGAATGGCGAATTGAAGTGATTTGATATCAGTTTGTCACTTTATTTGTAAAGTTTGTTTTCAAATTTTCCTTGAAAATCAAAATTGAAACATATTTTGATTTTAGGGGGAGAAAAATTTTTAAAAAAATGAGAAAATTTGAAATTGACAAAAACATTGAAAAATTCAAAATGAGTTTGTTGTGAAAAAGAGGAAATGATAGTAAATCAGTGGACTATCACAGCATGCTAAAGAAATGAAATGTCAAATGTGATAAACGGTTTCACTAATGATGTGACGATAGGCTCAGCTAGACTAGTAGATTTGCGATAACGATACAAACATAAATGAAAAAGCCTAGTTCTAGTGGGAAACATGGTTGAAAGCATAGTACTTAGTTTTGTCCTTCGTGATTGTGTGCCTGCTCGGTAATCGCTGATTGTCGAAAGACATAAAACTGGTTAAGTCTGTGATCTTTCACAACGTTGCTGAAAAGTCACTGTGATTGTGCATTTCATTTTGCAAAGATTTAAACTTGTTTGCTTTCTTTATTTTGTTTAAGCATTGGACATCCTCTGCGTATACGTTAGTATCGACCTGGATGTTATTGCCTAAACGTTCTGCTTTATTTTCTTTGGTGTTTCGTTTAAGCTTTGGACCTCCTCTGCGTATACGGGAGTATCGACCTGGTGGTTAAAGCCTAAACAACTTCAACTTGTTTTATTTTCTTATTTTGTTTAAACATTGGACTTTCTCTGCGTATACGGAAGTATCGACCTGATTGTTAATGTTTAAACATTCTGCTTTATTTTCGCACATATCACAGTTGATGAAAGTTTAAAGGCATTACTTGAGTTAGTGTATTGCATGATGAGGGGATATGCTGAGATCGTGGGGTCCATAAGAATTTAGTGCAAAATTAATATACCTTAACGTATCGGTAAGCATTTCGAAAGTTTTTAGATTGAGTTTAAGAGGACAACCATATCGTCAATCTACGTGAATCGTTTAGAACTTAAAGTGTTAAAAGCTCAACGGTGCTAGTGATTGGTCTCATGAACTGATATGATCCTCTTACACAAACTCACAAAAATATATACAGACAATATACATCTAGATTGTATATATTTGTTTACTGCATTTCTTTAAACTCAAAATCCAAAAAGATTTTCGGAGTCTTTTAGCATAAAATTTTGAAAATTCAAAAAGATTTTCGACAACTGATGTTGAAGAGCTGATATTCAAAATTCTGAGTGCTAAACATGATGAACTACATTGGGTTGGGAAAGTTTGTTGAAAAACTTTGAATGTTATATACAAATGTTTTGAAAAATTGTATGTTTAGTTAATCAAAATCATTCACTTGAACTTGATGTAACTATTTGTATTGATGAAAGAATGATTTCTACCAGTAAGTTTCTTAAATATAAGTGTTAATAAATTTGTGAAACTTATGTTATGGGTAGAGGATTTGCAGGTTAACCAGGTTTCAAATCCTGAGCATATGCAGATTAGAGCCAGGAATTGATCCTGAATTTGTAAATTTGTGAAAGCCAGATTACGATCCCGACAGCTGAGTCTAAGGGGGAGTCTGAAGACGAGCTCAACGCAAGAGGAAGCGTGGATTCAAGAAGCCAGATAACTATCCTGAAGGAGCTTGTATACGGAAAGCCAGGTGTCGATCCCAAAGCACGGAAGCTTGACGAAAGGGGGAGCCTGAAGAGTTTACTGAAAGGGGGAGCTAAAGCTTAAGACAGATCCACCGGGATTCTGTTCGAGAAAGAGGGAGTCCGTGTTTGCTGAAGACATCAAACTTTCAAGAAGACTCAGAGAGAGAGAGAGAAACAAGTCGCTACGAGTTTGACTACAGATTGACTGCGGCAATATCCAAGGGGGAGTCTGTTAGTACAGTATGTCTATCGCCTCCGTCAATCTTAACCGTAGCAGAAATAGAAGAGATCTAGACTTTATGTTACAAGTTGTAGTTAAAAAGGCAAGGTGGCATTATTGTAAATAAGGGGAAATCCCTTATAATCCTTGGCCTATAAATAGGAGCCTTAGGGTTTCTTTTTGGGACTTTTGCCACATTTGAGATTTGGAGCTTTCAAGGTTAGAGAGAGAAAGTAGAGAGAGAAAGTGGCAAAACGTGATTCTTGGAGCTTGTAATCGTCAGATCATCAATAGAATCACCGATTAGTGTACATCTTGTGTGTTCGGTCACTCACGTTCGTGGATTCCGCACGTCGAACGTGTTGTTACGCAATCGAATCGGAGACGAATCCGGACCTACATCAACCAGGAGGGATAGCTCCAATAAGCAGAATTGAGAAGAAAAACAGAAGTGAGCAAATGAAAGTAAAGAAATGGGTGGGTTTATATAGAGATTCAAGAGCCGTTAAGATCGTTCCAAGTGTTTCAAGGTTTGATCTTGGCCCTACATTTGTTACTCACGATTTTGAATACCATGGGACCTAAAAAATCAGCACATAGTGTCTTAAAACCATACCTAAAACCCATGGATCAGCTGCTGATTGAGAAAAACTAGTTTCTGCACATCTGGGGGTCTGTCGCTCCCCGCGTAAGACTCAGCTGAGTCTTACGCGCCCCACGAGCGCCTAGTGTTTCAGCAACAGTTTTGAAATTTACAGAATTGGTCCTTGCATGCATATTTCATGATTTTTGACACGTTTAAGCCATGTTAAGCCATTTTCAAGGCTCTACAATGATGTCAAAGTGTAGGGAACATGAAATATGCTTGAAAATATCTCGGATGTCGGTTCGTTTGGTCGTACGGCCACGTTATTCGGTTAATTATGACGAAACACGAACGGACGCGAAAAACGATCCAAATTACGCGACGAATGAATATTTAGCATTCCAATCACTTAAATAAAATATTTTAATGATTAAAAAAATTTTTGGATGTCCGGATATGTTCAGAACGTAAGATATGCGCGTAAATGCAAACTTATGCACTTTTTGATGCTTTTAGTCCCTGATTGACCAAATAAGTTTATTTTCACATACCGAACCCCTGAAAGCCTATTTCTAAGCTATGTAAAGGATTTTTATGGTATGTTTAACTTATGATCATGTTCCGGAATGTACGTTGCATTACAAATCGGCATACTTTCGCAGTTTGACGCAAATAATCCCTGTAAGCGAATAAACTTGATTTTTGCCATACTAAACCCTTTAAAACTTATTTCTAAGTTATGTAAAGGTTATTTAAGGTATGTTAAGCATATGTTGATGTTCTGGAGTGTTTGTCGCGTGAAACTGGTTACGTTTACGCATCAGTTTGCGTATAACTTTCCAGAAAGCGATTTAGAGTTTGAAATTGAACAAAAATCAAAACATGCAAAATATCAAACATAAATAAACAAATATTGGGGTCAAATCACGTTGTTTTATTGATAATTGAACTGTTAAAATTTTATACAATTATTACAAGCACAGATGTCACACGTCGAGCCTCATAATTAAGTGTGCACCCATAATTACTTGTTTCGTCGCATTGCCCACATAGCTCTTCTTGTTAAGCGAGGGAAAACAAATAATAAGGTCGAACTAACATCTAATTCAAATAAGAATCATTATAACACAACATTTGTCAAATCAAATCGTGTTTCATACTAGCAATGATAGCACTACTTGTTTTGCATACAACAAAATTAGTAGTAGGTATTTCATTCTAGTACAAATGTTAATATATGTTTCGTACTAACCAAATTGGTAGTGCGCATCATATACTAAGCATGTATCGTCATAATCAATGTAAGCATATCGAGAAAATGTTTTCAAATCATGTGCTAGGTATGCTAAGTCAACATACTTAGCAAAATGTATTTGAAGATCGTATACTAGGTATGTTAGGTCAACATACGAAGCAAAAATGTATTTGTAATCATGTATTATACATACTAGATAAACAAATCATGTATGTAATGTCATGAAAACAAAAATAGTAGTAGTCACATAGTATTTGT
Source organism: Helianthus tuberosus (assembly GCA_030545235.1). Classification (NCBI taxonomy): domain Eukaryota; kingdom Viridiplantae; phylum Streptophyta; class Magnoliopsida; order Asterales; family Asteraceae; genus Helianthus; species Helianthus tuberosus. The sequence goes on along the minus strand of JARYGA010060487.1, from coordinate 161,843 downwards.
AGCGATCGTGTTGCAAAGTTCGTGTGAATGCAGTAGTATGCAGTCATAATATGCTAAATTACGAGATTTAGTTCCTAAAGAACAGAATCCTCGAAGTCGGCATGTAGTTGTAATCACACATAGTGCAATCACATTGGAATTTGTAATTGGAATACGAATAATCAAGAATAAAGAAAACTTCTTGAAATTTATATTGTCATTACAATTGAAACATGCTCCAGCTGGATAGCGAGGGCGTGTTTGAGTAGGGGTTGCTTGGATGCGACAGGTCGCAGCTAGATGGCCAAAAAGACCACAGATTGTACACTGGCGGCATGGATAATTGGCTGGGTGATGATAGTTGCAATGATTGCACCGAGGTTGTTTTCCACGATAAAATACCCTAAAGGGTACTGGGTTTAGTGGAATTGGTGCGGGAATTGCATAATTCTTTAAAGCCTTACGCTTCTGAGAATTTTTAGATGGTTCAGCCTTTGTTTCCCTTGGGTTCTCCTTAGTAGTTCCAGCAGTTCGTTTCTTGTCTCCCATTCAAAAAAGTTTCCCTTTTCTAACATGGGAGTCGGTTAGGGTAGCGGCTAGTTCCTTAGCCTCCCTAAGTGTTGTAGGTTTGCTGCCAGTGACAATGTCTTGGACTGGATCAGGTAGGCCATCAATGTATTTCTCAATGGCTCGATCCATAGAAATGTTATAAGTTTAAAAACATCATCGTGTAGTGAAAATCTTGACTTGGTAAAAATCTCGTTCTTGTATTTAGAGAAGAACAGAATGTTGTGGATTTTGTTTTGAAATAGAATGTTTGAAGAATAAACTTTTGTAATATTTTTGGACGAGAAAATACAAACCAAGTTAATGGTTTGTTTTATAAATTCTTTACCTTTTAAAATTTTCTTATTTTTAAGATAAAAAATATTTTTAATTGGATTTTTTTTTTTAAAAAAGAAGCTTTGTGTAGAAAATTTAAAAAAAATCTCATCCAATTTATAAAAATTTTGAAATTTATGGAAGACAAAAGATAGTGTTTGAAAATGAAAAAGGTTTACAAAGTGTCATGAAACAAAATGAAATTTGTTTCAAATGTTTTGGATAAAAATATATCACCGAAGGTAATATAATGGAATAGTATCGTAAAGAGAAATTTGTTTCAATTGTTGTGAATAACAAACATATTACCGAGGGTAATATGGATGAGTAGTATCACAAGGGTTGTAGTGTTTAGAAATCGTTCGACATGGTTAAGGTGGATAGGTTTTTATAATGTTTCGAGAAGACATGCTTTAGCCTATAAGTGGACACTCACCCTAAGAGTTCCCATGTAAGAGTGACTGGTCCGAAAATGTGGATTTGTATGAGCACTCTAGTCTTTGACAGAAAATTGGGGGTACAGGCATTCACCCTTCCAGATTGCATGTGTTCACATTATTAAAACCCAAGATTTCGATGAAAAATGTTTGAGGAAAACATTTTGAGAAATCTTTTGACAAAAATTATTTGAGATAAACAGGTTGAGAAATATTTTGACAAAAACATTTGAGAAAACATTTTAAGAAATATTTCAATGAAAATGTTTTGAGAAAAACATTTTGAGGAATATCTTAAGGCATAAAGCCTAAGGGTTTAGGATAAATCATCTAAGGTTAAATGATTTGTAAATCATAGAGTAGTTGTGGCAAGAATAAGAAAGAGGATTAGGATAGAGATCCTAAGTCTACTCATGTTTGGGTCCCTAAGAAGGTTATAGACCAAGTTAAAGGCATTCTAATAACCTAATTCCCTATAACCAGTGCTCTGATACCAATCTGTAACACCCCAATCACGTAACACACGGCGGAAATATCGAGGAGTCACGTTACAAATTGCTCACAACAACTGGTACTAAATTGTTTCATTATTGGTAACATTGTTTTACAAAACAAATAATACATGTAATTGTCTTTTGATTAAAGAAATCTAAAGCCCGGATGCGTTCCTATGTGTAGCATACTTGAATAATCAAAATCTGAAACATATGTGAAAATGAGAGTCAGGAATAAAGTTGGCGAGTACATAGGTTTTGTTAGCCAAATAAATGGCAAAAAGTCTAGTATTGCAATTCTTTAACAAATACGAGAGTTGTCAATTAAAAATGAAATCTTGAAGTCAAATAATGGCAAAAGGTTTAGTATTGCAATACATTATCTTGATTGTGAAAACTGGTGACAAAGAGTTTTGTATATGGAAATATGATTATTACTAGGTAATTTTTTTGCCACTGAAAATTGTACTTTGTAATCTCATTGAAATCGTCATAAAACTTGTGAGTGTGTTATTAGAAATCCAATGAAGGATTAATAATAACAATATTGAAATATGTCATAACTTGTGTGAGTATTATTAAAATCAAGTCAACGGTTTATAATAATACTTTGGATATCCTTTTAAGAATCTAACATATGAAGATATGGAAGATTCTACAAGGATTTGGGTACTTGAACATTGAATCAATTGAACACATAAATCCTAAAGTGATAAGGATAATGCTACAAGAGTAATACAATAAGAACACTTATATATAGGAAGTACCAGTGGCGTATCCACCATGTTCTTATGGTATTACACTCGTTTTGTCATCTAAATCACAACTAACCACATAAACACATAAATCATCAACTTGTCATCAACTTGTAAACACGCATTAAAGTACACAATGAATCCAAACAAGGACTTCAATTGTACTTTAAACATCCAACGAGCAGCTAACTATAAAGATAGATAGATACTACAAGGATTAGGTTTGGTTAACAATCGGTAGTATATCAGACTATACTTTGGTAAACAATGTCACATAAATAGCATATCAAACTATGCTTTGGTAAACAATGTCACATGAATAGCATATCAAACTATGCTTTGGTAAACAATATCACATTGGTAGCATATCAAACTATGCTTTGGTAGTATATCAAAATATACTTAAGTTTGTGATTTGGTAGTATATCAAACTATACTTTGGTAAACAATATCACATTGGTAGCATATCAAACTATGCTTTGGTAGTATATCAAAATATACTTTGGTTTGTGATTCGGTAGTATATCAAACTATACTTTGGTTTTGGTCACAAAAAATCCTAAGTCCTAATGGTGATTCGGGAAAACGCCACGAAGGGTAATACAATAAGCACACTTATATATAGGAAGTACCAGCGGCGTATCCACCATATCCTTATTGTGTAACATCTGTGCTTGTAATCATTGTGAACAATTCTGTTATCAATAAAACAATGTTATTTGAACCCAATGTTTGTTTGGTTGTGTTTTACATTTTTCATGTTTTGACTTTTATTCAATTTCAAACTCTACATCGCTTTCTGGAGAGTTATACGCAAACTGATGCGTAAACGTAATCAGTTTAATGCGACAAATACTCCGGAACATCAACATATACTTAACATACCTTAAATAACCTTTACATAACTTAGAAATAAGTTTTAAAGGCTTTGGTATGGCAAAAACAAGTTAATTCGCTTACAGGGACTAAACTTGACAAACTGCGAAAGTATGCCAATTTAAATTGTAACAGACATTCCGGAACATGACCATAAGTTAAACATACCATAAATATCCTTTACATGGCTTAGAAATAGGCTTTGATGGGTTCGGTGTGCTAAAATAAACTTTTGAGTCATTCAGGGACTAAAAGTGTCAAAAAGTGCATAAGTTTGCACTTTCGCGCATAACTTACGTTCTGAATACATCCGGACATCCAAAAATTTATGTAAGCACTAAAATATTTTATTTTAGTGTTTGGCATAAGAAAAATCCATTCGTCACGCCATTTGGATCGTTTTTCGCGCTTATGCACATTCCGTCGTAATTAACCGAACAACGTAACCGTACGGCTAAACGAACCGACATCCGAGATATTTTTGAGCATATTTTGAGTTTCCTATACTTTAACTTCATTTTAGAGCCTTGAAATGAGGTTAACGGGGTTCAAACGCATCGAAAATAGCTTAAACGGGCTGCAGGGACCATTTCTGCCATTTTTGAAACTTTTCTGAATCTGGTGCATGGTGGCGTAGCGCGAGCCCTAAGGCCTATGCATTCGCGCTACGCGAGCGCCTTGTCTGGGCAGAAACATCATTTTTGCACTTTCAGGACCAGATTCAGTGTATTAACAGCTACAAACAACCTTTCAAACACTCCAAAGGCCAAAGCCAAGTGTCAAACTCTTATGGTGGATGGCAAAATGAGTTACCACAACATTTCGACAAGTGTACGGGCTAGATCATTCCCTCTTCTCCAAGAAACGATCCTAACGGTGAACCGAAATCTATAAATACCCATCACATTTTCACTCATTCCTCACAAGAATCTGATCTAATGTGCTCTAAGTTGAAACCTTTGTTTCATACCTGAGCTATTTTGATCTAGATTAGCATTCGGGGACCCTTTGTAAGTGTTCCTTCGTTCTTTTATTGCTTTTCGAGTCCGAAAGTCAAACTTTGTTTGACTTTCTGCATTGACCAGTTTATGGTCAATGCGAAGTTCGTTTGAACTTCGCAACATGATTGTAATCACGATGGTTATAGTCCTTTGTGACTATGCCTACTGATTACCACGTTGTCTAGGGTCGTAAGGGTAAGCGATCTAATAAATCGCTTATACCTTCGAACCCGACCCATTTGGTCGATCATTAGGATCCGACCAAATACATTAGGTGACCATACTATATAGGGAATAACCTTCCGAGGTTATACCTTATGGTCGCTTCGTTTAAGTAGTTGTATGATAGGTAGTTTATATGCCTTAGGTAAATTACCAAAATACCCCTTTGATGCCAAAATTCATTTTAAACATATATAACATAACCTTTGACATCTAAACTGATTTGACAACAATATTAGACATGTTAAGGCATATGTTACTTGTCATAGGACTAGTTAGGCGGTCCGAACGCGTTTCACGCGAACGACGCGTTAAAGTAGCATAAGCTACCTAAACGGGTCGTAATGGGTCGTAAGCACTTATGTTAGGTTTCATTTAGTATGTAGGCTTTGTTAAACCATATTACATGAGTTCCTACACTCATTTGGTTTACAAACCCTCATGCTACCCGATCTTCTGATTTAGGTCCGGTTTATTAACATAGTTACCTATATTAGGTGTCGTTTGATTCCGTAATCTCTAGCATTGCTTGGTGGTTATCTTAGGACTTCTGAGTAATCTCAAGTGAGTACATAGACCCCTCTTTTACTGTTTTCCAAACTGTTTTGGGGTGAAACACATATGCCTACTTGTTACTTTCATGCTTTCCTGTTTTCACATCATATACTTGCTATGTTCGTTAGTACATTATAGTACATGATTTCATTACATTTCATGCCATGTATGCCCATTGTGTGCGTACTTAGTACATCATTTTACATTACATTTCATGCTATGTATGTCCATTGTGTGCATACCTAGTACATTGTTTTACTTTACATTTCTGCTATGTATGTTGACTGATAGCATGCTAGCCCATTGATTTACATGACTTTCTGCTTTGTATGTTAACTTAGCATACTTAGTACATTGTTTTCATATAACATGTTCACTTTTGCTATGACATTTGGTTTGCACAAACGAGACTATTATACGTTCATTAACATTAGCTACGCCGCTCGGTAGTAAGTACTGGTACCATAGGACTTGACAAATCCCATTCCTGACATCCCGGGTTTGTTTGGATGTAAGGAATGACTGAATCCGAAAACATTTCTTTTGATAACCTTGACTGAAAAGGTTATCCGACTGTCTCAAGGCTTGAATGTATGCGTTAACTTACCACATAAATGTTTGTATCAATGTAACATGCATTACTTTGCAAAACATAACTTTTTGAATTATTCAAAATACTTTGTTTTGTACATTTCTACATTTGGATTATGTGACAATACTTTACTTACAATACATAACATTTGATACACATTACTTGACTACTTTTAAACATTTGACATGGCTTATACAAGGACTTTTGACTATTGGTTTAAACATAGACTTTATACATTGGTGGTTTGTTTAAGTGACTTAAGTAACGAGATGTGAGTAATATGATACAAGCATGGTGGATACGTCGCTGGTACTTCCTATATATAAGTGTTTGTATTATATTACATATCATAGCGTTATTTAAATCATTCAATTTGGACTTATACATTTTACACAAGTAACACGATTTTCACAAGACTTTGGTTTACAAACAATTTACTTTATACAACTCATTTTACTTGGTTATACATTTAACCACGCATTATTCTTTTATTTATACATATCAGTCGAGTTTTCTTCGAGTGTGTTTCAGAAGAGGGCTCTCACATGGTGGAATGGGGTTATGAGAGACCGAGGTGCAGAAGTTGCTCTAGCACAGACATGGGCTGAACTCAGGGCCCTTATGATGAGGGAGTTCTGTCCTCGTCATGAACAGCGAGCGTTGGAGAAGGAGTTTGATAACTTGAAACAAGACAGTGGCGAGCACAGGGCATATACTGATAGATTTGAGGAGTTGAGTCTGCTTTACCCGACTATGGTTACCCCACTCGACAAGGATATCGAAAGGTACATCGACGGCCTACCTGAATCAGTACAAGACATCCTTAGTGGTAGTAACCCTGCCACACTCCGTCAGGCGATCGAGTTAGCAGCGACATTGACTGAGTCGCAGGTTCGAAAGGGAAAGCTGCATAAAAAGGGTGACAAGGGAAAGAAGCAGGCTTCTGACAAGGGGGATAGCAAGAAAGGTCAAAACAAGAAGGGAAAGAATTCTGGAGGGTCTAGGAAGCGGAAGGCTTCCCAAAACTATGCCGTTACTGCACAGGCTCAAGCTGCACCAAATCAGCCTGCGCAACCACTAGCCAAGAAGCCATATCTTGGCACTGCACCTTTGTGCAACAGGTGTAACGGCCATCATCCACCACACCTCCAGTGTCGTCAGTGCACCAACTGCGGAAGATCTGGTCATCTTGCCGCTACTTGTCGCATTCCTTTTAACCATAACCAGGCAGTTTAGAACCAAGCCCAACAAGTTGCTCAGCAACAAGGTCAAGCTGCACGACCTCATTTTCCTCCTGGTTCGTGCTACAATTGTGGGGATCTGACCCACTACAGGAACCGGTGCCCAAGACTAGCAAACCAGAACCAGAACCAGAATCAGAATCAGGCTCCGGCTCGAGGACGAGTTTTCAACATGAATGCTCAAGAGGCACAAGCGGACAATGAAGTGGTGAACGGTACGTTCTTTATTAATAATCAGCCTGCATCTGTTCTCTTTGATTCGGGTGCCGATAAGAGTTTTGTGTCATTGTCTTTTGAGCCAATGATTCGCGTGTCTATAACGAAACTAGGAAAACCTTTGACAGTAGAAGTTGCTAGTGGTGAACCCATTGTTCTTGATTCTGTTCTTCACAACTGCCAGTTGAATCTTAACGACCATCTTTTTCCGATCGACCTCACGCCTATGCAACTTGGAAGCTTCGACGTCATTGTGGGTATGGATTGGTTATCCAAGCATCACGCAGAGATATTTTGTTCTGAGAAGATTGTTCGTGTGCCGCTTTCGACAGGCGAGATCCTACAGGTTCAAGGTGAGAAACCGTCTGGTGGTCTCAAACTCATGTCTTGTTTTAAAGCTCGGAAGTATCTGCGAAAGAATTATGTGGCCTTCTTAGCACATGTTACAGCAGATAAAGGCAAGGGTAAGTCTATTTCAGATATTCCTGTCGTTCGGGATTATTCTGAAGTATTCCCTGAAGACTTACCTGGTCTACCTCCAGCACGCCAAGTCGAGTTCCGTATTGATCTCGTACCTGGTGCGAATCCCATTGCCAGAGCCCCATACCGTCTTGCACCGTCTGAGATGCAAGAGTTGTCTAAGCAGTTTCAGGAACTCTCTGACAAAGGTTTTATCCGTCCTAGCTTTTCACCTTGGGGTGCTCCCGTTCTTTTTGTCAAGAAGAAGGATGGATCTTTTAGGATGTGTATCGATTATCGTGAGCTTAACAAGCTTACCATCAAGAATCGATATCCCCTACCTCGCATTGATGGTCTCTTTGATCAATTACTGGGCGCTTCTTATTTTTCGAAGATTGATCTGCGTTCCGGGTATCATCAACTTCGTGTACATGAAGAAGATATTCCCAAGACAGCTTTTCGCACTCGTTATGGGCATTACGAGTTCACAGTCATGCCATTCGGTTTGACTAATGCTCCTGCTGTTTTTATGGACTTAATGAATAGGGTCTGCAAGCCTTATTTGGATCAGTTCGTCATTGTTTTTATTGACGACATCTTGATTTATTCTAAGACGCGAGCTGATCATGAGCAACATCTTCGTCTTACTTTGTAACTCCTAAAGAAAGAGCAACTTTTCGCCAAATTCTCCAAGTGTGAATTCTGGCTTAAAGAAGTTCAATTTTTAGGACATGTTATCAACGAACAAGGTATTCATGTAGATCCCTCCAAGATCAGTGCGATTAAGGATTGGGATACGCCTACTACTCCTACTGAAGTTCGTTCTTTTCTTGGTCTAGCGGGTTATTACCGCCGCTTCATTGAGAACTTCTCAAAGATTGCAGTTCCTCTAACTGCTCTAACTCAGAAGAACAAGCCCTTTGAGTGGGGATTCAAACAAGAGGAAGCTTTTCAAAACTTGAAGCAGAAGCTTTGTGACGCGCCTGTTCTGACTTTGCCTGAGGGCAATGATGATTTCGTCGTTTATTACGATGCATCGAAACTGGGTCTTGGCTGTGTCCTGATGCAAAGGAACAAAGTCATAGCATATGCATCGAGGCAGTTGAAGATACATGAGAAGAACTACACCACTCATGATCTTGAGTTGGGTGTAGTTGTTTTCGCTCTAAAGATCTGGAGACACTATTTGTACGGTACAAAATGTGTGGTTTTCACGGACCACAAAAGTCTTCAGCATATCTTCAACCAGAAAGAACTCAACATGAGGCAACGACGTTGGGTTGAGCTTTTAAACGACTATGACTGTGAAATTCGCTACCATCCTGGTAAGGGTAATGTCGTAGCTGATGCATTGAGTCGTAAGGAACGTACTAAGCTTCATTGTGTACGTGTTCAATCTGTTATTCAAGCTCAATCTGATATCCAAGCACGCATTTCTCAGGCTCAACAATCTTGTGTTTCACAAGGTTTGATGGATAAGGAATTTCCCTATCACATAACACCTGATCTGGAACTGAAGGATAATGGATCGTATTACTTCATGGACCGTTTGTGGGTCCCAAGCCTAGATAACCTTCGCACCTTGCTTATGGATGAAGCCCATAAGTTGCGTTATTCTGTCCATCCTGGCTCAGATAAGATGTATAAGGATCTTCGTATTCACTATTGGTGGCCTGGTATGAAGAAAGACATTGCCTTATACGTATCAAAATGCCTTACTTGTCTAAAGGTTAAGGCTGAACATCAACGTCCTTCTGGCTTATTGGTGCAACCAGAGATCCCAGTTTGGAAATGGGAAAATATTACTATGGATCTCGTTACCAAACTTCCACGCACAAAGAAAGGTCATGATGCCATCTGGGTAGTTGTTGATCGTCTTACTAAGTCAGAGCATTTCTTGCCAATCCGTGAGGATTTTCCTGCTGACAAACTTGCAAAAATCTATGTGGATGAAATTGTAGCTCGACATGGTGTTCCTTTGAACATCATTTCTGACAGAGATGCTCGTTTCACTTCTCATTTTTGGAGAACCATGCAATCTGCTATGGGGACCCAACTTAATCTGAGCACAGCTTATCATCCGCAAACGGATGGTCAATCAGAAAGAACAATCCAGACTCTGGAGGATATGCTTAGAGCTTGTGTGATCGACTTTGTTGGTAGTTGGGATTCACATCTTCCATTAATTGAATTCTCCTACAACAACAGTTATCACACCAGCATCAAAATGGCTCCTTTCGAGGCTCTCTATGGTCGAAAATGTCGTTCACCAGTCTGCTGGAATGAGATTGGCGAGGCTCAACTTACTGGACCTGCCCTCATTTTAGAGACAACTGACAAGATTAAGAAAGTTCGTGATAACCTTCAGACAGCTAGAAGCCGTCAAAAAGAGTTACGCGGATCCAAAACGTAAGCCCTTGGAATTTCAAGTCGGTGATCGAGTATTACTTAAGGTCTCACCTTGGAAAGGTGTGATCAGATTTGGAAAGAAAGGAAAACTTGCACCAAGATACGTTGGACCATTCAAGATCGTCGAAAGAATCTGAAAGGTAGCCTACAGACTTGAGTTACCTCCTGAACTTGGAAATGTTCATCCAACTTTTCACGTGTCCAATCTCAAGAGGTGTTTAGCTGATGAGAACCTCCACATACCACTTGACGAAATTCGTGTTGGTAAAACACTGAAATTTGTTGAGAAGCCAATGGAAATAATGGAACGTGAAGTCAAATGGCTTAAACGCAAGCGCATTCCTTTGGTCAAAGTTCGATGGGAAGCTAAACGTGGACCCGAGTTTACTTGGGAACGCGAAGATCAAATGAAGGCGAAATATCCGCATCTTTTCCCACGAGTTTCCTCTAAATAAATTTCGGGACGAAATTTCCACAAGTAGGGGAGACTGTAACATCTGTGCTTGTAATCATTGTGAACAATTCTGTTATCAATAAAACAATGTTATTTGATCCCAATGTTTGTTTGGTTGTGTTTTACATTTTTCATGTTTTGACTTTTATTCAATTTCAAACTCTACATCGCTTTCTGGAGAGTTATATGCAAACTGATGCGTAAACGTAATCAGTTTAATGCGAAAAATACTCCGGAACATCAACATATACTTAACATACCTTAAATAACCTTTACATAACTTAGAAATAAGTTTTAAAGGCTTTGGTATGGCAAAAACAAGTTAATTCGCTTACAGGGACTAAACTTGACAAACTGCGAAAGTATGCCAATTTAAACTGTAACAGACATTCCGGAACATGACCATAAGTTAAACATACCATAAATATCCTTTACATGGCTTAGAAATAGGCTTTGAGGGGTTCGGTGTGCTAAAATAAACTTTTGAGTCATTCAGGGACTAAAAGTGTCAAAAGGTGCATAAGTTTGCACTTTCGCGCATAACTTATGTTCTGAATACATCCGGACATCCAAAAATTTATGTAAGCACTAAAATATTTTATTTTAGTGTTTGGCATAAGAAAAATCCATTCGTCACGCCATTTGGATCGTTTTTCGCGCTTATGCGCATTCCGTCGTAATTAACCGAACAACGTAACCGTACGGCTAAACGAACCGACATCCGAGATATTTTTGAGCATATTTTGAGTTTCCTATACTTTAACTTCATTTTAGAGTTTTGAAATGAGGTTAACGGGGTTCAAACGCATCGAAAATAGCTTAAACGGGCTGCAGGGACCATTTCTGCCATTTTTGAAACTTTTCTGAATCTGGTGCATGGTGGCGTAGCGCGAGCCCTAAGGCCTATGCAGTCGCGCTATGCGAGCGCCTTGTCTGGGCAGAAACATCATTTTTGCACTTTCAGGACCAGATTCAGTGTATTAACAGCTACAAACAGCCTTTCAAACACTCCAAAGGCCAAAGCCAAGTGTCAAACTCTTATGGTGGATGGCAAAATGAGTTACCACAACATTTCGACAAGTGTACGGGCTAGATCATTCCCTCTTCTCCAAGAAACGATCCTAACGGTGAACCGAAATCTATAAATACCCATCACATTTTCACTCATTCCTCACAAGAATCTGATCTAATGTGCTCTAAGTTGAAACCTTTGTTTCATACCTGAGCTATTTTGATCTAGATTAGCATTCGGGGACCCTTTGTAAGTGTTCCTTCGTTCTTTTATTGCTTTTCGAGTCCGAAAGTCAAACTTTGTTTGACTTTCTGCATTGACCAGTTTATGGTCAATGCGAAGTTCGTTTGAACTTCGCAACATGATTGTAATCACGATGGTTATAGTCCTTTGTGACTATGCCTACTGATTACCACGTTGTCTAGGGTCGTAAGGGTAAGCGATCTAATAAATCGCTTATACCTTCGAACCCGACCCATTTGGTCGATCATTAGGATCCGACCAAATACATTAGGTGACCATACTATATAGGGAATAACCTTCCGAGGTTATACCTTATGGTCGCTTCGTTTAAGTAGTTGTATGATAGGTAGTTTATATGCCTTAGGTAAATTACCAAAATACCCCTTTGATGCCAAAATTCATTTTAAACATATATAACATAACCTTTGACATCTAAACTGATTTGACAACAATATTAGACATGTTAAGGCATATGTTACTTGTCATAGGACTAGTTAGGCGGTCCGAACGCGTTTCACGCGAACGACGCGTTAAAGTAGCATAAGCTACCTAAACGGGTCGTAATGGGTCGTAAGCACTTATGTTAGGTTTCATTTAGTATGTAGGCTTTGTTAAACCATATTACATGAGTTCCTACACTCATTTGGTTTACAAACCCTCATGCTACCCGATCTTCTGATTTAGGTCCGGTTTATTAACATAGTTACCTATATTAGGTGCCGTTTGATTCCGTAATCTCTAGCATTGCTTGGTGGTTATCTTAGGACTTCTGAGTAATCTCAAGTGAGTACATAGACCCCTCTTTTACTGTTTTCCAAACTGTTTTGGGGTGAAACACATATGCCTACTTGTTACTTTCATGCTTTCCTGTTTTCACATCATATACTTGCTATGTTCGTTAGTACATTATAGTACATGATTTCATTACATTTCATGCCATGTATGCCCATTGTGTGCGTACTTAGTACATCGTTTTACATTACATTTCATGCTATGTATGTCCATTGTGTGCATACCTAGTACATTGTTTTACTTTACATTTCTGCTATGTATGTTGACTGATAGCATGCTAGCCCATTGATTTACATGACTTTCTGCTTTGTATGTTAACTTAGCATACTTAGTACATTGTTTTCATATAACATGTTCACTTTTGCTATGACATTTGGTTTGCACAAACGAGACTATTATACGTTCATTAACATTAGCTACGCCGCTCGGTAGTAAGTACTGGTACCATAGGACTTGACAAATCCCATTCCTGACATCCCGGGTTTGTTTGGATGTAAGGAATGACTGAATCCGAAAACATTTCTTTTGATAACCTTGACTGAAAGGGTTATCCGGCTGTCTCAAGGCTTGAATGTATGCGTTAACTTACCACATAAATGTTTGTATCAATGTAACATGCATTACTTTGCAAAACATAACTTTTTGAATTATTCAAAATACTTTGTTTTATACATTTCTACATTTGGATTATGTGACAATACTTTACTTACAATACATAACATTTGATACACATTACTTGACTACTTTTAAACATTTGACATGGCTTATACAAGGACTTTTGACTATTGGTTTAAACATAGACTTTATACATTGGTGGTTTGTTTAAGTGACTTAAGTAACGAGATGTGAGTAATATGATACAAGCATGGTGGATACGTCGCTGGTACTTCCTATATATAAGTGTTTGTATTATATTACATATCATAGCGTTATTTAAATCATTCAATTTGGACTTATACATTTTACACAAGTAACACGATTTTCACAAGACTTTGGTTTACAAACAATTTACTTTATACAACTCATTTTACTTGGTTATACATTTAACCACGCATTATTCTTTTATTTATACATATCATTCGATCTTATCGCTTTTTAATCGATTTACAAAACAAAACAAAACAAAACAATTTACAAGGTTCATGACTGACTTTTACTAAACAACTTTTTCTTAAACTTAAGTCATGAATCCTATTTTCACAAAACCTATGTATCTCACAGGCATTTTTATGCTGACGTACCTATTTTCACATGTGTTTTCAGGAGCTTTTGCGTAGGACGATGATCGTGACACTAGGGCGGACCTGTGCCTTAGAGACATAAAATGAAGATAGACGTAGTTTAATTATGTTATAAACTCTTTGATTCCTGTTTAAAACAATGTAACTCTTATGTTGATAAATAAAATACAACTTTGTATGCCATGGTTATGAAACAATTAATTCTGTTACAACACTCCCCGACGTTTTCCGCCACGTCTTGTATGTTATACGTGGTCGGGGTGTGACATATTGTATTATTGTAGTTTCGTTATCTAAATCACCAACAAATCTCTACACATAAACAATAACCATCGTCTTTTAAAGTACTTCTTAAAAATCTCACTATGAAGATAGAAAGATCTAAGTCTGTACTTCAAATATCCTGTAAGAATCTAACTATGAAGATAGATAGATCCTATAAGGATTTGGATAATCGTCGTGTTTGCATAATCGGAATAATACACATAAAAGCACTTAGTAAACACATATATGCCATACATTTGAAAATAAATCGATTACACATATGAATCACCCCAAAACATTTGGAAAGCATAAAAGAGGGGAGCTATGTACTCACATGGGATTGTGTATATGTCTTGTATAAAAGATTAAACAAAGCTTGAAGGATCAAGGACTCAAGTGGCACCTAGTATCGGATAACTATGTTAATAAGTCGGGACCTAAATCGGGGAATTAGATAGAATGAGGTATTGTAAACCAAATGAGTGTTGGAACTCATATGAAATGGTTTAACAAAGCCTACATTCTGATTTGAAAGTAATCCTAAGTGCTTTTGACCCGTTACGACTCGTTAAGGTAGTTTACGCTACTTTAAGGTGTTATTTGTGTAAATATAAGGTCAGGTGGTTGTATATGTCATATGATAAGTCCTATATTCCCAAACATGTTTAAAAATGTTATTACATCAGTTGAGATGTCAAAAGTTTGATACATGTGTTTAAAAATGATTTTATGCACAAAAGGGCATTTTGGTCATTTTTAAAGGGCATATAAACGACTTATCAAATAATTAACCAAACGAAGTGACCATAAGGTATAACCTCAGTAGGTTATTCCCTATACAACTATGGTAAAAAATATGTGTTTGGTCGGATCCTAAGATTGACCAAACGGGTCGGGTTCGAAAGTCAAAGCGGTGGTCAAGACCGCTCGACTTACGACCCTAAATAAGCACAAAACTAGAAGTGATGAGTTAAACATGTTAAAACATGTTTAACTAAGTTGGAAAAACTAACAAAGTGTTTTGATACCCGAAAATAGTTCCGTCGTAAAATGCACATAAACATGCATTTTAAGCGAAACTTTGACTCGTCACTTCAACTAGTAAACGTGATAATCAGTAGGTATAGTCGCAATGGATTATAACCATCGTGATTACGATCACGTTGCAAAGTTCAATTGAACTTTGTCTTAACCAATTCATGGTCAAAGCCGAAAGCCAAACACTGTTTGACTTTTAGCATGAAATAGCTAAAAATAAATAAACAAGACTAGTTAGAACACTCACTTGTGTTCTAGGATGAAGAAAACTCAATTAGGAAGCCTCCAACAAAGTGGTAACCTCCAGGTAGAGCAGGTGAAGAAGAAAGAAAAGGAATGAGCAATGGAGGTGGGTATTTATATAAATCTTGGAGCAAAAAGATCATGCCAAGTGTTATGTGTGTTGCCCAAGGAAGAACAAGATCACAGCAAGTGTTTGGCCAGGAATTGAAACCTTGATGATCACACAAATAGCCCACAATAATCAAAAAACAAGGATTGAAAACAAGTGCTGCAGCTGAATTTAATGTTTCTGCCAGCTATTGTCCTCGCACCCCACGACCCATAGGGTCTGGGCTCTCACGCCCCGCGAGCCAGATCATGTCAGATTCAGAGTTTGGCAGTTTTGGTCCCTGCAGCTTGATAAACTTGTTTTCGACTCATCTAACCCCCGTTAACCCAATTTTAAGGGTTTACAAGGATGTTAAAGCATATGGGACTTGAAATATGCTTGGAAATATTGTGGATGTCGGTTCGTTTAGCTGTACGGTTGCGGTTTATGCTTAATTACGACGAAAGTTCTAACGAACACGAAAATGATCCAAATTATGAAATGAATGGTATTTTTGCATTCCCATCACTAAAATAAAATATTTTAATGATTACAAAAATTTTTGGATGTGCGGATATGGTATGAAAGCAGAATATACGCGAATTGGCATAATTTCGCAGTTTTGATGCTTTTAGTCCCTGTGATCAAATAAGCATATTTTCACATACCGAACCATCCAAAAATTATTCCTAGGTTATGTTAAGGGTATTTAGGGTATGTTTAGCTCATGAACTTGTTCCGGAGTGTACGTCGCTACGAAAATTGGCAGACTTTCGTAGTTTGTCGTAAATAGTCCTTGTACATGTATAAACATGTTTTCGTCATCCCTAACCCTTCAAAACTTATTTCTAAGTTATGTAAAGAGTACTTAGGATATGTGTTGCATATGTCCTCATCCTGGTGTGTACATCGCATTAAACGGATTACGTTTAAGCATCAGTTATCGAATTGCTTTCAAAGAAAAAAGTTTTTGAAAGCCCGAAATTTTGCACAAGGGTTACACAAAAGAGAAAGCACAACCAATTAAAATGCATGTCACAAAGAAATGGATAACAGTAATCAAGTTTGATGACAAAAAGACTGACGAACTATGCTGTCAGTTTGTCGATATACATGTGAGTGTCAAACCATAAGTTATATTACTTGGTATGCTATATATTTGCTTTTCCATATAGAATTATATCTAAAAATGTTTATCTTTGTATAAAATTGTCATGCAGGGTGATGGTATTAAGGCGATGGCACAAACAAAGGAAGTTGAACACTTTGACTCAATGATACGGTTACATTCGTTGAACAGGGTAACAACCTACATCTGCAGCAAGTCCATGGATTACATGGCTACTATATAACATGGTGCCTCGCTCATCCTTGGTAGGAAAGCTAAGTTTACTCCAATACCAGATCTGGACATACCTGATGTATACTTTTGAGTTTTCAACGTTTGAGATGTTGAATGACAAAGTGTAAAGCTACAGACTCTTGATATGTACATTTATAAACCATAAATATATTATAACATATTGATTAATTGTTTAACAAACACCCACCAATGTTTGGGTAGATTTCATAGGCCAAGTAGATGACAACCATGTTCAGTCAACAACTAAAAATAAGACCTTATGAAAGGTGCATATACGTGACGAACTGTAAGTCAAACCAGATTAAAGAAAAAATTACCATCTACAACTAAGTATGTAACAACCCGACTTTCCGGTCAACTCAAAGTCAAAGTCAAGGTCAAGTCATGTCATTACTCAGATTTGACGTTTCGTGCTTAATTGACTTGTACTCTCGAGATTCGATATATTGGTTAACGATATCTTTAAATATGTTTTACAACGCAATCACAACACTTATTTAAAACGCAATTATCGCATTTAACGCTATTTACAACGCTTATTATTTAATGCATTTTATCGCATATTACATCGCATGATTGGATTAAACGCTATCACATCGCAATCTCATCGCAACTCAAAACGCGGATTTACTTTTATGCATTTTATGTGTTATTTGTGTGTTTACTTGCTATGTGGTTATCTCATCGCAACGCTCACTCACATCTCGCTTAAACGCAACGCAACGCTTAACGAATGAAACGAAAGTTGGAAAACTAACTCGCACGAGCCGCCTGATCGAATGACCATTTGATCAAGTGATCATAAGGCCGGATGACCATCCGACCCATGCACAGCACCGCCTTATCTCCTCTCTCACTATAAATACCCGCCTGTCAGATCACTGTTCACTGATGTGACAGCTCTATCCGACCAACACGCTCTCAGCTCATTCTCAAGCACTTTTCTCTCGATTCCAAGCAATTTCGTAAGTATTTCATCCTAAATATTGTACTTCCATCATCATTACACACTAGGGCTGTAAACGAACCGAACGAACACGAACAAGGCCTTGTTCGTGTTCGTTCGTTAAGGAAATAAATATGTTCACGAACGGTTCATGAACACTTACCGAACGAGATTTTGTGTTCGTGTTCGTTCATTAAGGAAATGAGCGTGTTCGCGAACGGTTCATGAACACAAACGAACACAAATAAATTTGGCGAACGCGACGAAGGATAAAGATAGATGGCCTAGAGAGTAGCACTCGAACTTGAATCCCTTACTGTGGAACGGGGGTCGATCGTATTCGCTGATGTAAATAATGAGAAATGAAAGGGAAATAGTGAATAAACAAGGTGAAAGAGGGTTTCCTAGTTTAATTGTTAGGTTAATAAAATAAATAAAAGTTTAATAATATAAAAAGCACACATAAAATATATATAAGTACAAAGATCTTCAATTAAAGCACAAACATACGAAAATAAAAGAACGCAAATCAACGAATGTTCATGAACACGTTCACGAACACCTTACCGAACGTTCACGAACACAATCGAACGAACGAGACCTCTGTTCATGTTCGTTCATTTAACTAATCGAACAAAATTTTTTGTTCATGTTCGTTCGTTTATTAAACGAATGAACATAAACGAACTTCCCGTCGAACGGTTCACGAACTGTTCGCTGAACGTTCGGTTCGTTTACAGCCCTATTACACACATCTTCATCATCATCTCCATCAAAATCACCAGTTTCACCATGAAATCGCCTGATTTGGACTACTTTAAGGTGACGTCACCTCGATTTCTTATGAACATTGAAGTGTGACATCATCTCATCAAGATTTGTCCAGATCTATAGGATTTCTACACATTTTAACACAAATCTTCCCAAGATCTAAACATTTTCAACTGATTTCATACTTTTCTTCAACATTCGTCACTTTTCCACTCAAAACCGATGGAACCTAGACTCTTTCAGACTCTCTACTCATTCTATAGTTGAGAACTGGACTGAGAACGGATTTCCACCGTAGAGACGACCAATTCACGGGTTGAACATGAAACTCCATCAAGAACCGTTGAGTCTGATCGAATGGGGTGATTCCCATCTGATCGACTGAGTTGGGCCATGTTGTGATTCCGTTGTTCGACACGTCGTCATGTCGTCTCCGTCAAAACTCAAAACTTTTAAATTAGAAAACTTTGTGAAAATTTCAAAACAACAAATCGCCGATCGGATGACCATCCGATCGAATGACTATTCGACCAGGTGACTTACCTTTTACATTTTTCAACACTTAAACGATTTGATCAGAACTTCAAAGAATATCACACATTCAATCGAATAGCCATCCGATCGAATGGCCATCCGTCCAGATGACCATCCGATCGAATGACTTGAATTATACTACAACGAAAACTTCAAAAGTTCAAAACAATTTACAAACACCCTCACTCAATCGAATGACCAACTGATCGAGTGGTCATCCATCCAGATGACCATCCGTCCGGATGATCATTCGATCAACTCACCATTCGACACTATCCCATTGGACACCCTGTTTTACATGCTGTTCAATGCTTACGCTATCATTCTATGCTCAGGCTAATCTTCACGCGCTCCCTTCAGTCCAAGTAGTGTGTTTACTATCTAAACACGCACTGTGAGTATACTCGAACCCTTTTCGCTTAACGCACTTTTGGGTGTTACATACGTTACTTATAGCAAATCACATCAACACACAACGCAAATACATTTTAGTGATAACCGCTCTTGCATGTTGTACGTGACTCGATGTATGCTTGTATGTTATGTTTACACAGTGAATGTTTGCCTGAAACCTTAGCAATGATAGTACTATAGTTTAGACTCAGCACCTGTCATGGACAGGGGTTGTTAAGGGTTTTACTTCACATGGTCACAATGGTGATAATGTGTTGCGCATTCTACACTCGCAGTCATGTCGGTTGCATATGTCATTGTCGATAGCGTACTTGCTTCACATTTCTACGTGTTACATGTTGGTTATGCGTAAACGCTTTCGCTATACTATATGCTATTAAACTTGTGTACTCACCTTTACACTCTGTGTATTGACTTTATTTTAATGTATGTGACAGGTTGATAGGATGTTTGCTAATCTTTTGTAGAATCAAGATAGGCAGTCTAGAAACCCACGAATAAAATCTGAGTTGTCGGAACAGTATTTTGTTTATGAGACTTATATCTATAACGACTGTTTATGCTTTATATGTTAATGGTATGGGACATTAATGTTAAATATATCGTCACTAATAGTTGTTGTGGATTCTCCTGGACAATCTGTTTCGCTCAGTGCCATGCCCCGATGTTTCCGCCATCGGTCGGGGTGTGACAGATTGGTATCAGAGCCATAACTATAGGGAATTAGGAAAGACTCGACCTAGTCTGGGTTTGATGTCTTAGAATTGACCTAGTCTATAGTCTAAGCACCAACAGACTGCCTTATGCGAGCCCAGTAGGGGTTTGGCATGAGCCTACTTTTGTTACTCTAGCTCGCTTAAACTACATCTTTGTGCGAACACCGCATACTACAGCTTCGCACAGATGAGCCTTTCCTAAGGCTGGAATACTATATTGCCTTTCCTAAGGCAGACACAACACACATACACGTTTTCGAAAACATTCGCATAACGCAATCAAGTGATTTGGTCGAGATTAGGTGTGAAAACTGAGAACTCTTGAATAAAATTGCTTATTCTATGCGAAATTTTTACTCTCAGCACGAGAATCTTTCGTTGAGTCAGGAGTGAAATCCATATCTCGACGAAATTCTCCATCTCTATCTCGTGGTTTTGCCACACAAACAGGAATAAAGTCGTTAAGTTAGGGGTGAGACCCGCATCTTGACGACCAGTTCCACTCTCTACTTTGGTTTTTACAAAACTCTCACCAAAGTCTCGATGGATTCCAATGATTTGAGTCACGTAGTAGCCGAAAGGATGCGTGCTGTTCGCCATATTTCGGCGAGAGCACAGTCTATTAGGCCAAAGTGTGTACTTGAGGTCACTATGAATAGTCGAATCACTTTGGGTAGTCACTGTCTCAACACCCAGACATTCTATTTCGATTTTAAGCTCGCAGCCGCTGATTCTTCGATTTTATGTGCTTTTATGTGTTTTATATGGTTACCTATTTATTATTTGGGCTAAGTGAGTTGTGCTCTACGCTGATGGTTTTGATTTAACGATTCTTGCTCTGCAAAACACGCACTACTCACAATGTTCCTCATTTTAACTCAAAACGCTAACAAATCGTAGAACTCTCACACGCTATACTACTCGCTTACGCGACTCGCTATCGCTACTCGCTACTCTCGAACGCGCTTCGCAAAACTTGAAAGATAGGTGAATACGTGCAAAATATGTAGGTAAATACGTGCAAAATATAGGTGAATACGTGTAAAATATGTAGGTGAATACGTGCAAAATATAGGTGAATACGTGCAAAATATGTGCTTACATGGATTACGTGCTTCTGTGCATACGTGCTTATGTGCTCATGTGCCTATGTGGATTATGTGCCTACGTGATTATGTGCCAATGTGTTGGACGTGTTCCTGTGCTTTACAACAAAGGAGTTTTTACGATACGCTAAACTATACAAAACCCGATATAATCGAATCTCAATCATACGAAGATGTCTGCTGCAGACAATGTCTTCCCTAGGTTCTCACACTCGCCACAACGCTTAGAGAAGCAGAGATGACCAGCGCATCGCTTCTCTCGTCGCCAAGGAAATGGCTAAAGTCATACCTCAGATCGTTAGTGATATCAATGAGGTCAGCAGCAAGTCATCCGTCGAATCTAAAAGCGACTCATCTAAGGCTTCGTTTAGCTTTAAGCAATTTAAGGCCTGCGGTCCTGCTAACTTCACTGGTGAAGATGGGCCCAACGCCATATTTCAGCGGTTTGACTCGATTGAAGTCACCCTCCGTCAAAGCGGATGCCCAGACAACCTCCGCACTGTGAACGCTACTGGAGTCTTCCAGTCTAGGGCACTGGATAGGTGGACTGCAGAACGCAACAGGCGAGGTAACGATGCAGCCTATGGACTCTCCTGGGAAGAACTGAAGGAAGTCATGATGAAAGAATTATGTCCCCCACATGGTCTCCACAAGCTGGAAAATGAGTTTTGGGGTATCAAGCAAGAAGGAGGTGATAATGCTGGACTCACAGCTCACTTTAAACAGCTCAGTATTATCTGTCTTGGTCAAGTGTCAACACCAGACATCACGATCAAGAAGTACATTCGCGCTCTACCCGATTGTGTTGCCAGTTTTGTTCAAGCAGCTAAACCGACCACCATTGAGGAAACCTACCAACTCGCCGCTGAGATCAATGATAAGTGAGTTTTGGGTGGCTATTTCAAAACCTCAACCAAGAATCTCCACCAGGTCACTGCTACTCCCGCTACTGAAACCGCAGCACCTCATGTTTCGAAGTCTTCACGCCGCAAGCGCAAGGGTAACAACAACAAGAACTATGCTACTACTGCCTCTCCTCTCAACGTTGTTCCTGCCCAACCCAACCCAACCCAACCAGAACCAGAACCAGAACCGCCAAGTAGCAGCACCTGTGACCAACGCACCGCCTGCTAAGCGTGCGTACACTGGTCCTCAGGCTTTGTGCCCTACTTGTACCTACCATCACCCAGCTGGGATAGCTTGCCATTTTTGTGTCCACTGCAATCTCTACGGACACTTCACAGCGAACTGTCGCACTGGTCCTCGTCAACAAGCTTAAGTTCAAGCTCCTCCTACACTGTTCCTCAGGGTAACCAAGCAGCTCATGCTCCCGCTGCTCATGCACGAGCTTTCTTCTCATGTGGTGACCCTAATCATTTTTCAAATGTCTGCCCAAATCGTGTGGTGAAACAAGAGCCGCAGCAACCACCACAGCAACAACATCAACAGCAGCAGCCGCAGCAGCAGCAACCACAACAAGCAGGCCACGGAAGAACTTTCAACATCAATGTCCACCAGGCTCAAACAGACAACAATGTTGTCAATGGTACGTTTCTCTTCAACGGTATTTATGCTTCGTGTTTATTTGATACTGGAGCCGATAACTATTTTGTGTCGTTAGAATTCGAAAAGCTCCTAAACCGTAAACACGCTAACCTCCCAACGACGTTCGACGTAGAAATTACCACCGGAAAAACCGTCACCGTTAGTTCCATTCTTCGTGATTGTACCCTCGAACTCAACAATCACGTTTTCCCGATCGATCTCATTCCGATGCAGCTTGGTAGTTTCGATATCATAGTAGGCATGGATTTTCTTCGTGAAAATCATGCTGAAGTCGTTTGTTTCAAAAAGATGATTCGTTTCTCTCTTGCTAATGGCGACCAACTTTGTGTCTATGGCGAAGTATCTTCAAAGAAATTGAAACTCATGTTGTGCATCCAAGCAAGCAAGTATCTCTGAAAGGAATACAAGGCTTTCTTGGCACACATCGTAGTAGCGGAGAAGGAAAATGAAAAGAAGCCAATGGAAAAGGTACTTGTGGTTCGTGATTTTCCTGTTGTTTTTCCTGACGATTTACCTGGTTTACCGCCGTCTCATGATATTGATTTCCGTATCGACCTCATTCCTAGAGCTAACCCTGTTGCTAAAGCTCCTTATCGCCACGCTCCATCCGAAAAGCGTGAACTATCGAGTCAAGTCCATGAATTACTTGATAAAGGCTTCATACGCCGTAGCACATTTCCATGGGGCGCACCTGTCCTTTTCGTGAAAAAGAAGGATGGATCGTTCCGAATGTGCATCGATTATAGGGAACTCAATAAGCTTACTATCAAGAATCGCTATCCCTTACCCCGAATCGACGATTTGTTTGATCAATTGCAAGGCGCTACGTGTTTTTCTAAAATCGGTCTAGGCTCTGGTTATCATCAGTTACGAATTCAGGAGGAAGATATCCCTAAAACCGCTTTTCGAACCCGCTACGGCCATTATGAATTCGTCGTTATGCCCTTTGGTCTTACCAACGCACCCGCGGTTTTCATGAATTTGATGAATCGCGTGTGTAAACCCTTTCTCGACCGCTTCGTCATCGTGTTTATCGATAATATCCTTATCTATTCGAAGTCGAAAGCCGAACACACGCAACATCTTCGTTTGGTACTCGAGCTTCTCCAAGGGAATTGCCTCTATGCCAAGTTCTCCAAGTGTGAATTTTGGCTTGAGGAGGTTCAATTCCTCGGTCAAATCGTCAATAGTCAAGGCATTCACGTTGATCCCGCAAAGATTGAAGCAGTTAAGAGTTGGATTACACCGAAAACCCCGTCTGAAGTTCGTTCTTTTCTCGGATTGGCGGGTTATTACCTACGGTTTATCACTGATTTCTCAAAAATCGCCATTCCTCTCACCTCTCTTACGCATAAAGACAAACCTTTTGTTTGGGGAACCGAACAGGAGGATGCCTTTTAAACTCTCAAGCGTATGCTTTGCAACGCTCCTATCCTCGCGCTACTCGATGGAAACGATGATTTCGTAGTCTACTGCGATGCCTCTAACCTCGGTCTTGGTTGTGTCCTTATGCAACGGGACAAGGTTATCGCGTACGCCTCTCGTCGGCTCAAGGTCCACGAGAAGAACTATACAACCCACGATCTCGAACTAGGTGCAATTGTTTTTGCATTAAAAATTTGGCGACACTACCTTTATGGTACCAAGTGTACGGTCTTCCCGCAACGAGCCGATACCCAAACCTCCCCTATCTTTATGAGCCATTACTTTTTGCCACGCTACCCAATTAATTGTCGATTGGTCCGCCTCTATTCCCCATAAAAATTCTCTCCTGATTCTCTCAAGATGGTCTATAACTGAAGTAGGTGCCCGGAAAGTGAAAAGTAGTATGTCGGCAAGCATGGCGGACCCAAGAATTTTTCCATGGGGTGCGGAAAATTTATAAAAATTTTAGGCTTCTAGATATATACATAAAAAAATCGGTTCGGGTCGGGTCGGTTCAGGTCGGGTTGATTCGGGTTGGGTCATGTAAAAAAGAACATCAAACTAAAATTTATATAATCATCAAAAGCACGTCAAACGTTGTTACAAACATATTTAAAATATCGCCCTACGGGTTTTTATTTTTTTGAAATCTATCCAAAACATCATCTACAGGTACTTTCTTAAGCAAGTTTTTCTGTATATAACATATACAACTATCACTTAAATTCTCATCGCCAATCCGATTACGCAAGTCAGTCTTCACATTCTTCATTGCCTAAAAACATCTTTCAACGGTTGCGGTTGTGACGGGTAATACGAGAACAAGCTTCAATAAACGATATACCAATGTAAAATTTACGTGAATATTTGTTGAAACCATTAACCTTACAAGACTTGACAAACCATCCAAGTTGGCGAATTGTTTATCTTTTTTCACAAAATCAATATAGTTTCCGAGTTGAACCGGAAGCCTTCGTTTTTCGGCTTCATCAAAATCATATGGATACTTTTCGGCTAGTTTTAGTATATTTGGAATGTCAAATGCACTAAAATTATCACACGGACTCAAACAACTCTTACAAAGAAGTGGTTCCGATGTTACCTCGTTAAAACGGTTCCCAAATTCTTGAATTTGCAAATCTAGAACCACATTGAAGCAATCACACTCGTAATAATGCCGATTTGAGATGTTTGTCTTTCTTCTTAGCCATCTTGGGTTAATATATTCATCATCTAAATTTTTCATCTCAAGTTCATACATGTCACAAAAAGAGTAAACTTCTCCAAGAACTCATTAAATCCTTCCAACCTAAACTTTTCAAGTTGGTTTTTGGTGGAAGAAACCAGTTTAACCGCATTCATCAAATCTTGTTCTTTTCTTTGTAGACATTGGGACAATGTGTGTGTGATGTTTAGAATATGCTCCATCAAGTGTATGTAAAATACAAAGTCATATTTTTTCATATCCTCTAGAAGTCCGTTCGCTTGTCTACTACAAGGAAGAGTTTGACCCGTTTCTACTATACATCCAAGAACTTCCATAATGTTTGGATATAAAGTAATCAAACGCGAAAGCGTTTTGTAGTGGGAATTCCAACGTGTATCTCCGGGTCTTGAAAGTGCCATTTCTTGATTCAGCCCACTTCCGGTACAAAGCATGTCTTCCATTTTTTCCAATTGTCTTCTTTGGCTTTCACGAAGCATGTCTTGTCGTTTGGAAGATGCACAAACGACATTTGTTAAACATGTTATCGTTTCAAATACTCTCCAAATAGGTGTGTGTTTGTGTGCAACCGCCACAACAACTAGTTGAAGTTGGTGTGCAAACAATGAATATAGAAAGCCGAAACATTTTCCTTTAAAATAAGAGATCTTAAGCTGTTAAACTCACCCAACATGTTACTTACCCCATCGTAACCTTGGCATCTAATCCTTTTCAAACTCAACCCATAACGTGCCAACATATCATCAATAGCCGATTTAATTGTTAACGCGCTTGTCTCTTTCACATGAACAAGCCCAATAAAACGCTCCTTAACAATCCCAACTTTATCAACATCGAATAACAACCGCCATTTATTCTTTTTTTGATACATCACATGATTCATCAACTAATAAAGAAAAAACATCATCACCAAGATCTTCAAAAATTTGTTTAAGTGCCTCTTGAGCATAACAATGTTTAATGTCCGCTTGAATTTTAGGACTAGTCATTTGGTTATTCGCTGGTGCATTCTTTATGATAACCTTACCAAGCTCTTCATTCATTTCACCCATTAGTTCTAGAAGCTCCAAGAAATTTCCTTTATTTAATGAATCTTTTGATTCATCATGACCACGAAACGCCAAACCGCCGTTCAGCAACCTTTTTCCAAGCAAAGTAGAAGCACTTAATCTAAGTTTGTAATCGCGTTTCTCCTTAGGGGTCCTTTTGTCCCATTATGTGTTTACCGCTTGCTTTTCGTTAAGTAAATCGACACACTTTTGGAAACATTTGTTGTGGGCGCTATTAACTAACCCAACATGTTTTGTAAGTACCTCATGTACTTTTTTCCAATTGTTATACCTGTTCAAAACAAATGTGTCTCTATGATCCCCAAATTCGGACCTAAACAAGTAACAACATAAGAAAAACACACGATCCGATTTTATACTATACTCTAACCATCCCTTGTATTCCTTTCGGTTATACCATTATTGTTTGAATTTTCTCAACTCTTTACTTTGAAACGTTGATGTTGGATATTTAATACCCGTTGGTTGACATGGTCCTCTTAGTAGGTATACCCTTCCAACATCATCTCATTGATTCACGTTGTATGATGCAATCGCCTTGCGATCATGAGGATCCGAGGGAAGATCATTCACATCAACAAAATCGGAAGATGATCCAATTTCAACCGCTTTCCTCTTGTTGAGAAATCGCGTCATAACATCCTTACTCATTGGGCCTATCACATAAAAAATAAACAATATTCCTTCATTTTCAATTCCTTAATCACATACATAACCTTATTTTGAACACAGCCTTATTTTGAAGAAAGAAATCAATAAATCAACAATAATTAAATCAACAATAAATAATGGAACACAGCTTTAATATTTAATAATAAAATCAACAATACAGTCACTTTTTTAATATTTAATAATGAAACCAACTATAATCCTATAATTCCCGGAACACAACAGCCTTATTTAGAGTTTTGAAGAATGAAATCAAGGACATGTACCTCTATAATATAAATTCAAGAGTGCGGTATTGTGCGGCGAGATTTGTGGGCTGTGGCTGATCGATCGAACAGAGTCTGCACTCTGCAGGTTGACGTTTCTGTTTCTTGGTCGCTGGCAGCGGAGATGGGAGGGCGGGAGGAGACGAATGGTCGATTGGGTTATTTGGGTTATGTTTTGTTTAACTGATTTAGTTATTTGGGTTGGGCTTTAACATAAACTTATATAATTGGGCTTGATGTTGGGTTATAGGAATACAAGTTTTTATTTAAAGAGATTAGTGGGCTAACTTGTTTACGTAATTGGGTCGGGTTTAAATCCGTGTTCACAAATTTTTTTTATATAAATTCCTAACATTTTTTTTTCTAATGGGTGCGGTTGAAATTTTCCAATGGGTGCGGTCGGGATTTTTCACGAAAAAGAACACTAAATTTTTTTTAAGAGGTGCGGCCGTCCACCCACGAGCTAAGGTGGGTCCGCCCCTGTCGGCAAGGAGTTAAGCACCGTCTTGATCAACATGAATTTTTCCACCATATACTTTTTTTTGAACGACAAATTTTGGATCACTGGCGGACCACTAGAGTATCATCGTGCTACCAGCGGAACCACCCGATCATATCCATCTCCACTAGGCATAATGCCTATATACCAATTCAGGAGGAAACCCAATAAATATAGGAAAACCCCCTTTGTGGGAATCGAACCCAAGACCTATTGGTCCAAAAGTCTTATCCCACCCCTAAGATACCACTAGACTATAAATCCGCTTTTCCACCATATACTAGTGTCATAATTTAGTTATCAATTAAAAAATTCCTAAAAGATATCAATTCTTTCTCAATTTTTTGTAGCAAGCATAAAGATTCATCTATTGGTTGTCTCTTGATACCATAGGGACCAATAGTTTTGATGATTACATATGTGCGTTAAAAGTGCAACCCACATGTCTAGTTCTTGAAATGATTTAATACAAAGCTATCAAGTCATTTGTGAAAGCGCCAACATCTAAATCAAATATGATCTTATCAACAACATAACAACATAATGGTGTAGGAAGTGGTTAGACACTTTGAATAGGTAAACTCTCAAATCACCCAATTAAATAGTGCCACGTCATTTTACCTATTTTGTTTACCTATTGCTCAAAAACGTTGACGGTGGTTAGACACTTTGGAATATGTAAACTATTAAAAAAAAGAAAAATGTGTGATTGGTTGAGAATGCATGGACCCCACCACACACCTCTCTCTCTCCCCATCCCTCCCTCTCCCCGATTCGGTGAAGGTTCACCGATTTTCTCCCCCATTTCTGTAAAGTATTTTCGGTAAACATGTTGACAATGGAGGGGGGTCGGTACCGAGTGGGTTTACCGCCTCCACTCCGTATACCCTAATAAATCACCACACACTAGGTAAGCTTTAGCCTATTAAGTGTCCAAACAACTAAATTATTAACTTCAAACAACAAATTTAAATGTCCAAACATCTAAATAAAAGTTGCTAAATCTTATTCAAGCATTAACCCGCATCCCAAATCATTAAACCAAACATAATGATTTTTAGTTCAAAAAGCCAATAATGCTTCTTGCAAGTACCGGTTTATAGATTACCCTTGTGACTCGTTGGAACTGGTCATGCGTTTATTTTGACTTTTGATATATATGATGGTAATTTTGTACCGCTTTGTTCAATAACTTAACTTTGGGTGTGGTTCAGCTACAAAGTCCAAAGTTTTCTAAAAAGTGTAAAATGTCATAAAATACTATAATTTCAGCCATAAAACATTCTTAAAACCCACAAATAACAGAGTGAAGATTACTAAAATACCATATTTAAACCATAATAGTCCATAAAAACTTCAAACACACAATCATAGAACCAGTGGCGGAACTAGAACATTAACTCAGGGGTATCCTAATTTTTTTAACCGTGCAATCATACAATACTAAAAAAACGACAATAAATAAATAAAGTAAAACAAATACCTACTAGATTTGTCCTCTTCTTTTTTTTCATAGTTTGAAATCGTTCCATTACATCGTCGTCTTTTACTTCACGTAAAAATTCCTTTTCGACCGCATAAATCATAGCATTGTTCAAAAATTCCAGGACCATTCGATTGCGTAAATCCGTCTTGACAAGCTTCAGTTTCGAAAAACATCTTTCAATGGTTGCGGTTGCAACCGTTAAAGCAAAGCTAGCTTCACAATCGAATCGATGATCTGATGTTGCCTGTTCAGTTCCGGCGTTCCGCTATTCGGCGAAACAATTCAGATTTCAGCGATTCAGCAGCGACTTCAGGAGGCTTCAGCGCAGCAGCAGTTCAGGGTTCAGACGTTTGGTGATGATCGACGTTTGGTATCCTTAAACTTTCACTTGTGCCGTGCATTAAAACTTCATATTAAAGGACGTATTTTATTATTTTGGGCTAACATAGTAACATATAACTGGCTTTGAGAAATTGGGTTTATTATTTACAATCTTCAATTGATTTGGGCTTTAATAATATAAGGTTTATAAGTTGTAATAATCTTATAATTGATTATTGATTTGGGTTGGGCTAAGAAGTAGGAACTAAGTTTATAGACTGCAATTTGGGCTTACAGGCTTTTTTAGGGGTGTCCTCGTAGTTGTTCAAGGGTATCCTTGATATAAAAACCGAAAAAAGAATAAAAGTTTACACTACTGATAAAATGTTGAGCCGTAGCCCATGCTACGGCCCTTTATACTTAAGGTCCGCCCCTGGATAGAACTATGAATATAAAACACAACATGCTAATCAACATAGCACACAATAATGTTTGTTGTTCAATAACCAGAGCCTTATCATCCAAAACACAACCCAAATATATGATGTTTTAGTAATCTTCATTTTCTTATTTGTGGATTTTGGGTGTGTTTTATTGTTGATATTTTTGTGTTTTATGACTTTTACACTTTTTAGGAAATTTGAACTTTATAGCCATCTCCTAGCCTTCTAGATATTACTTCTAATAATTTGTTGTCATCATATTTATAACATTTTCTAGATATTACTTCTAAAAATATGTTTCCTAGAATACACAAATACAACATTTTAACTTCTTTTTATAGCAAAATACAGACGTGTACGTGCAAATGCAAATTAAACAACACTACAATGTAAGCAAAGGACAACAACAAAGTTGTTTACGATACACCAATGTTTCAAGACGATGAGATGTTTTTGTTGTACCGAAA